>JAHZMX010001370.1:0-29561 GCA_027743895.1 Seira musarum | reverse complement strand
GTGTGAATCAACTGTAGTCAGAACCTAGACTGCCAAGGGGAAATGACTTCATCATCTGGTCCACCCACAAGAACAAGCCTCTGCAGCTTTAAAAAATTTCTCTTGTATTTTGAGGAGTCCGCGGTGACAACCTCATTATTGATCTCTGGCAGAAAATGCGAGTAATTCAGGAAGCTGTCTAGATGATGAGGATCTCGCCAGTAGTTCCCCACAGATGTCAATTGACCTGGTCTCGAGTAGAAAAACTTCCATGCTGTGGCCTTCACATATCCGGGGAAAAATATTCGAAGAAAATCATCTACACATGTGAGCATTTTAAGCGCAATAAAGCACACATCAAACATGAGAGAAAGTTCTAATTTTGTGCAATTACGATTAGGTATGTATATCTAATATATCAGTTTTGATGTACAATACGGACCCCCATATTGGCCCCCTTGGGGCGAACTCAGGGAGATAAAAGTGCGTACGTTGTGCTTTTTACTTGATTGTATTAAAGCTCGGGCAACTAGACCTCCTTGAGAATAGCCTATGGATTTACATGTCAATAAATCAATTAAATAAGTAAACAACACTTAATATTACATTAAAATAGGACTATACCTATTAAGTTTATTCCAGCCGGGTTTTGTTCCATGATTGGGTATAGGGTTTGCCGGAAACTTTTCACTTGAAACCAAATTGGTGCGAAACTTCTCCAGCCATGAAGTCTGTCAATTATTGTCACATTTGTTCCAGGATGTTTCTGGAAAATGCATAAATATTGCAAAATAGGCAAATTTTCATTAAAATTTCAGTGTTACTAACCTGCATGATCCTATCGGCCAAAATGTAAAGGCTATCAGGCATGTCTAAAATCCCGTGAACTATTACAACAGGTTTATAACTTGTTGTGGAAATACACAAGGAGCTCAATATAACCAAAAATATAAACTGCTTTGGAATCATGCTAAATTCTAAAGGTTTGGCAGAAGGATAACAGGAAGTCTGTAATGTATCGTCTGAATGTACTTCTTTAAGACTTATTTTGACAAATGATCCAAAATTAGATAAAAAAGCAATCATTTAAACCCTTGTTGGCTATGAGATAAAGACAGCAACTAGCTTGTGGACGGCCAATAGCCACATAAACTGATGGAGAGCACTGGAACTGCATTAGCATCGGTCTGTATATGTAGCATGAAAAGTGGTTAAGGTCAACAATTTTAAGTTTTTTATGAAACCAGAGCATTGCATAGAACGACTGAAATGATTTTTTTTTATTTTCTTTCTTTCACAAAGATTCGTACTCAAAAACGTTTTCTATTTAGCCTTAGTTGTCAAACCTTTATTCATGATCTCATTGCGTGATTTATAATCTTATATCCTTTTACACACAAAATCTTATTCCCTCGAACGAAGTACACGAACGGACAAAGACGAGCCAAGACATGCAATTTGTTCCGTACCAATTCTCTCCCGAGTGAACCTTTTTAAAGATTTCTTTTTCTCTACTCTTGAACAAATAAGATCCTTGAACTTGTACTTGTGGACAGAAAAGTGAAGTGAAACTTGGCCAACAAACAAATAATTTACCTCCTTTTTATGCTTTGCTTTTATTCACATCTAGTGCATTCCGAAGAGGCAACCGCTTTGCAAAGGTGATTTTATCCAATATATATGTAATGATAATGATAGATTAGGGTAATTATGATACATGCATTGCATTTGTTTGAATCTTAACAAAAAGGACAAAGGGATTTGGAGCATTATATATGAGTCATGACCGTGTTCATGAGTCTAAAACATCCCGATCGTTTTGCAGGTGGATAATAGTAGAGTAGAACCAGAAATCAAGGGATTCTGATTTTACGGATTACGGAAATTTATAAATTTGGACAATCTTGCATTTTTTAGATTGAACATGACATCAATCAATCACAATACATGAACGAGAAACGGTAATAAATTCAAGCCAACCAAAATCTCAAGTTAAAATTTATGAAATATTAATATAAATTCATTCGGAATTCTTTAAACCTAAGTATTCATTGTTAGTTTTGGTTAGCTCCCTCATTGCTCTTCCATGTACGCCAACTATTTATGAAATAACCATTTATTTGGCAATATTTTACAACGATTAAATTGGTTTTTAATACATAGTACATAGATATTGTGATTTTCTCGATTAATGAATGAATCTTCAAAATGTTGAACATTAATTTTATTTATAAATGTATTCAATGGGTTCAGCTTCCATCGATATGATACAACCACAACCAACATTAAATCTATAAAACTCTAATTGCTTTTACGATCATCTTTTAAGAAAATTCCATTAGTTGGTGTCTCATGTCTAATGGCTTCATGACTGGATTTATTCTGCTGTTTCCACAATGATGCATACACACCATGTTTTGATATTAGCACGGAATGGCTAAAAAAAGATCAAAGCTTAATTTTTAGACAAAAATAAGTCAGACCATGAATCATAAATACAATACACTGGAAGAAAAGGAACATCTTTTATGAGAATATTTCCCTCGAAAACAAATTTCAAATCAGAGAAATAATTTTGAAATGTTCTATGCAGATAAGGTATTCCAGTGCATTTTAAACATCAGCTTACCTTCCACTTTCCACAACCCGTCCTTCATGCAGCACCAAAATAGTGTCCGCATCCACTGCATTCGAGAGCTTGTGCGTGATCATGATGCACGTACGATTTTTACAGAGGTCCTTTAAAGATTGCTTTATTTCTAGTTCTGTCCCTGCATCTAAAGACGATGTGGCTTCATCAAGGATTAAGATTTTCGTATCTTTCAAAACAGCGCGTGCTATCGCAACTCTTTGTCGTTCTCCACCACTTAACCGAGTTCCCCTCTCACCAACCTTATAACATATAGATAATTAAATAGTGTTAGTATAGTCGTTAAATTGTACCGTTAAATTAAAGGTAATAGTGGAAAATTACAATTGTGTCATATCCATTTGGAAAGCTCATGATTCGGTCATGAAGCCTGGCTTTGGTGGCTGCAAGTGCAACCTCATAATCAGTAGCGTCTAGTTTACCATATTTTATATTATTTCTGAAAAATGTCATATATTGTTTCAATAAAAAGGAAAACTTAAAAGCTTAGAGCTTTCCCCCTAATAAACAGTGCTGTACCTACTTAATAGTATCATTAAATAAAGTGATATCCTGTGGTACAATACTCATGGCCGATCGAAGTGACTCAATTGTCACATCCTTGACGTTTTCTCCGTCAACCAGAACCTCTCCTGAAGTGGTATCTAGAAGTCTCAACAACAACCTTACAATGCTGGATTTTCCAGCACCACTTGGTCCAACCTGCAAAAATTTGCAAATAGCTTTTGAAAGGTATTAATCTATTTTTGGTCTAATTAAAACTAACCAGTGCCAGAGTCTTTTGAGAATGACAAGTGAACGAAATGTTTTCCAGTATCTGTTTCCCATTTTCCCCAGTGAAGGAAACATTTCGGAATTCGACATGTCCACGTTTCACTTCTAAATCTGTTGCATTTTCTGAGTCTCTTATGTCGGGTACTTTCACGAAATAATGAAGCATGTGTCTGGCATTTATAAGGTTGACCCGGAGCTCTCTGCAAAAAGCATGGTGAATAAACATGACAGTGTTAAATATTCATTACAATCGCCGACTTAATTTTCCTGTAGTTCTCTTACTTGTAATACTGCCCAAGGTAATTAAGAGGTGCATAAAGCTGCATGAGGAAAGAAGTGAAGAGAACATAATCTCCTGGAGTAAAGCTCCTGTGGCTAATAATAGTCCATACTAAAAGCATTGAGCATGCCATTAAACCGCTGTATATCAAAATCAACTGAACAAACTGCATCGAGCCTGTGACGGCGGCTATTAAAAATTGATCATATTGAAGCGATTTTAGACTTTTGGAATACTTTTCCTTCTCGAATTCTTCGTTCCCAAAGCATTTCACAGTCTCAAAGTTCGTCATGGATTCTAGCACTTGCTGATTGAGATCATCTTCTCCCCGGTTAATGGCACCTTGATGCTGTGACCTTTTCTCAATAGCATAGATCGTCAAGAGCAAATAAAATGCAATTTGAGTTGCCACAATGACACCATATATCCAGCCAAATTTGCACGCTAGATATGTGATGGCAATGAGAACATCCAGAATTGTTGGTGCAACACTGTAGATCAAGTGCTCTAGTGAGGATGCGATACTTTGTGTCCCCCTCTCAAGAGCACCAAGAATATCGCCGGTTTTTTCATGCATCATCCAAGTCAAGCTCATGGTGTGCAGATGTTTGAAGAAATTAACCTAAACAGTTCACGAACGCTGTAGATTCTGAGCAAACTAAATACTTAAATAAAAATCGAAATTTTACCTGAATTTCATGACGAACGTGATGCTCGATTGGAAGCCAAAGCATTTGCTGTATCAGAGTTATCAAGCTCAAGGCACCAATTCCTTGGAGAACCTTAAATATAATGAAGATGACAATGAGGTCCCATCTGAATTCTACTTGGTACTGGCTCTGGCTTATTTTTTCATGATTGAGACTATCAGGTAAGTGGGCCATGCTGTCCACTAAATAGAAAATATTTCATTGAGTTTGAGATTAAACAAATGTTAAGCATTGTTTGATACGATCGCATTCGACTTACCAATTTTTTGTGCATACACAGGGACGAAGAAATTTACTACACCATTTGCAATTAGGGTGAAACCAGAAAGGCTGATTAGAAGTTTTAGGCGAAAATGTTTCTTTGGCCATATTAAAGGAGCAACCAACTTCAACATAAATGAAAGTTCCAATATAGTTGACCCAAAGCTGCTCTTTCGTCCCAATTTCACCTACAAACACAATTGCATATAAGCTTAATGTCACTTCCTCACATGCAGGCTTTCTAAAATCTTTACTTTATATCAGTTTATTTCACAAATAATTCCTTTTTCATAATTAATTCTGTTCTCTTTTTATAAGAAAGCAACGCAGCGGATGTGGAAATAAGTTCTCACCACAATTACCAATGTCATTAAATTGCCAGCAATGGTTTAAGAGGTTTAACTTTTCTCTTCTTTGCGTGTACGTTAGTATTTAACAAAGACGTACGTAATTTCATTATTTTGTTGGTGTATCGTTATGCATAATAAAATGAAGTCTGACTAATAATCCTGAAAGTCTGGCTTTTGTGGAATTTTGTCGGCGGATGCATTTCAAGTAAAAACAAGCTTGTGAGTCAACCTTGAAACATCACACACCATGCGAATGCACCTATACGGTCAATCCGCAATCTCTTAAGTTATTATGGTTTATACATTTGTGTGTAATCGCTCATTTTGAGAATCATGTAGAGTTTTTGTGAATCAGCAAAAACTTAAATGATCCTGCACCATACGGCGAAAAAACGATTCGTCATTCTTTTAAAGCGAAATTCAAACTGATGTAAAATCGTTACTCCCCAAAAATGCCTTTGGAAAATTCTTCAAAGAAAACTTTTATACCTCTTTCTTTGTGCTTTTCTCTTGGTCGGACCCGGTCCATAACAGCTTCTTCAAATCCGCCTCCTCCATCTTCATACAAAAGAAATCTACACGATTATTTTAAAATCGAATGAATTTTTTAACAAAAATGAAAGCTTTCTACATGATGAAATGTTAGTACTGCTACGAATATCAAACTATTAAAATTATCACACAAAACTTTAGAGCATGGATTAAAAAATACATATCAACGTCATTATAGAAGTTCTAAAGTCCTGTTTAACGCTGCTTTGTTCAGCCATGCATCAAAACATCGATAATTCATTGCTTGGAAAGCAAACGTCATCCCCACTTTAACTGTTAATCAAATTTGACAACATATTGTGGAAAAAATTCCGAGTGTCAATTTTAAGCAGAAATCTTTTTTACGACATCTCATGTATCTATTTAATTATCTTTAACTATTTTCATGGTTGCGCGTGGTATGTGCCAAATATTAAAAATGACATGAATACCGCAAGTTAAAAATTATTAGCCAATAATGATGACATATTCATGTACCCGGATCCATGCTGTATGCTGAAGTTTTTCAGGTAAACAATTTCGTTGTCACATCTAAATTCAGCATAATAGATTGGTTTTTTTACATTGCTACATTGCTTAGATTCTTTCTGTCTGTCTGTACGTTCAGCCATAGCTCTTAAAAGTTATCGATTGACCAGAGGTTTGGAACGTAAGCTTCGTTTGCCTTTAGTGCTGCTAAAGACTGTACCCATAACTTTTAACTATAAGCTACTAAATCGACCAACTCTTATCACGAAGGTCAAAGTAGAAATTTTTTGAGTGGGAGAATTTGGATAAGAATTTGGGAGCAGATGATAGCTCTTTCTTTTGATAGATTTTGGAAAACTTTTCAAAACTGTAACTTTAAAGTTTTTCAAAACAACGTCAACGGTTGGGGGCCCTTGAATTTTCAACGTAAACGTGTGGCAATAGAATGCCTACTAATATATGTCTAGTACAACTTCTGATACCCACTTGAAAAGAAGTATTAATTTTAATTGTGCAGTTTTGACATTAATATGAAGTATCCTTCTTGGAAATCAAGATATTATTAAAACAACAACAAAGTTTTATGTTGTAACGTTGTAAGTAACTGCAGAAGATGCAATTACCAATTTTTTATTTTTGAGCCTAGAGTTTAAAAGGATTACCGCAGATGAAATTTTGTTGATTTACTTTTTCGACTTATATTTCAAATGGTAAGCTCCACGTTGCCCAATGAATTGACAACTGAAATCGAAAAGTGAATTTTCAAAAATTAGCAGAAGCAGTATAAATATTGTGCCCTCAAAATTTTATTGAGTTCAAAATTAAAGCTTATGTTTACTTAAGTGTAATTCAGCTTAGAATTATTTTGATTCAGAAACTTGGTGTAATGTTTTGCAAAGCGCTTTTTTATATTTTATTATCAGCTACGTCGCTATACGTTGCTTAACAGTTTTTATTGTACGAAGGACATGTAAATAATCATAGCTATTTCACAACCGTAGCTCAAAAAATTCCATTCTACCTGGAATTTCGCTGAACAAACATATTATTGTGATATACTTTCCCACAAAACATTTGCAGTTACTTATAAATATTACATTTTAATCTAAATCTCTGATGAAAAACACGGGTAAGAAATATCTGGTTTCTCTTCTCGCGTAGAATTCAATTTAACAGAGAAGCACACAAGAAATTGATTGGGTTGGAAGAATTTCTTTTGAAAAATCATGATTAACTGGCAATAAATAATTCGTTTTAATGGTTTATATTTGCTTGAAAAAATATTTTGCTTTCCTGGAAATCAATGAAATTATCAACAAGGGCATCATGTACGTAGTAAGTGCATCCAAAGTTTGTAAAGACTCTAACAAACGCAAGTTGAGTCCAATTGTTTATGAATTAAAAACTAAACATAATATTCCTAAATTCAAGGAAAAACTATGTGGCTTCTGAATTATGGAATAACCGAATTTAGCAAAATGCAAACAATTCCAAAGNAATATTTTGCTTTCCTGGAAATCAATGAAATTATCAACAAGGGCATCAGTACGTAGTAAGTGCATCCAAAGTTTGTAAAGACTCTAACAAACGCAAGATGAGTCCAATTGTTTATGAATTAAAAACTAAACATAATATTCCTAAATTCAAGGAAAAACTATGTGGCTTCTGAATTATGGAATAACCGAATTTAGCAAAATGCAAACAATTCCAAAGATTCAGTGAAATTCATTAATTCAAGCTAACAAAAGTATGACTTGTATGACTTAAAATTATAGTCTGCGTGGGCTCAGAGCCGAGGTGCCCAGAGAAATTGATGATGCACAAGGCAAAACATACTCTGTGATAACGAGAATCATATCAATATCAATGTGTTTCGCTTAACATCCGCGAATTTTTATTTCATTATTATTATTATTATTTTTTGCATGAGTTTATGTGGTTTTTCTGGTATTAACTGTTTGTTCTTTGCATCATATGAAATATGAACTGACGTTAGTTGCGTCATATTATGATTAATGCATTGCAAAACGGTATGTGGTAGTCGTTTGCTTGGACGAATTTCACGACTTTTTAATGGCCACAATGAATGAATTAGAAGTTAATCATTATTAGTATTGCTGTAATTTGTTTTTCTATATAAGGCGAGCACATTTAGGAACAATCATCACTTACTCCCAGACCGAAACTCTCTCTGGCTACCGGTTATAATAAGCCAGTGAAAGTTTACTACAACTCCTTCTAATAAAAAATTTTAATCGTTTGAAGAACCTTTATATTGAATTTGAGTAATTGTGTATTATTGTGTATTATAACAATAAATAAATCAAATAATCATGCCACGTGTCATTATTTTATCAAACCCGCGCTCGGGTTCAACCTTCTTCCAAGAGCTGGTGAACTGTCATCCCGAAGTTGAAATCGTTGAAGAGCTTCTCAACAATGAATTTGGTCTTGTTGAAAATCCTCTCGAGCACATTCAGCAATCACTAGCCTCCCTTCACAGAACTTATGTTGGATTCAAGGTATTTCCCGAACAAATTTACAAGCACGACTTAAATCTTGGGGATCTCCTCCATAGCATCGGAGCGACTCATGTTGTAGTCGTATGGAGAGAGAATTTGTTGGAATCTCTGGTTTCAAGAAGAATTGCAGACGCCAGCGGGGAATGGTATTCCAACGAAAAAGCAACAAAACTCAGGCAAGTAAAGATCAATGCTGAAGACTTAAAGGTATATGGAGATCAGTTGAAGTTGGAGTGGAAACGGGTAGGAAAGGAGTGGCCTGTGGATGTACGTCCCATCTTTTTGAAATATGAAGATTTGCTTCGAAATCCAATGGAAGAGACGAAACGGGTTCTGGCTGAAATGTCACTTGCATCTGAAGGCACTTTATTCTGTGCCCAGGCTGAAAGACAGAATCCGGCTCCCGTGGAGAAGAAAGTGGTCAACTACGAAGAACTCCCTGTGGAACTTTGTGAAGGAAAGTTAAATGTCGAGAATATTCTCTTGGATATGATTAACGTGTCGTTGCAAATCCCAAATGACTTGTTGCAGTATGCCCCAGACCGAGAGCCATGCATGCCACCAGGTGGGTGGAGATATCGGGTGGCTGAGCCGTATCTTCCGAGCGCTGCAAAGCAGAATGCATTTGATGCAATCCAGTCTGGTAGCATTTCATCGGCTGGATATTGGCCTCGAGAAATGGCAAAAAAGCTTAGGATGCTTTTCAACTGCCCCGTTGCTCAACCTTGTTCAAATGGCTTTACAGCGTTGTTGTTGGCAATGCAAGCTGCAAACATTGGCGAGGGAGATGAAGTCATTCTCCCAACAATGACTATGGTTGCTGTGCCCAATGCGGTGTATTATTTAAGAGCCACTCCAGTATTTGCTGATAACGCAAAGGACAGCTATAACCCATCATGGGCTGAGTATGAATCCATTGCGACTGAGAAAACCAAAGCGGTTATTGTGACTCATACATATGGAGTTCCTGCAGACGACATTGAATATATTGCAGAGCAGTGCAAAGCTAGAGGATGGGTCTTGATTGAGGACATCAGCGAATGTGTTGGAATCACTTGTACAACAACAACGAGTAAGAATCGTTTGCTTGGAACGTTTGGCAATTTTGCAATTGCTAGCCTTTATGCAAATAAAATCATTCATGGAGGCGATGGAGGATTTGTCTTGGCGAAAGAGGCAAGAATCGGAAAGCGATTGACAAGCATAACAAATCATGGGTTTACTCCTTCCTTTCATTTTGTTCATTTCGAGCAATCACCAAACGCAAAGATTCATGGGATCGGGGCGGCTATTGCTTCCGGTTGCCTTGATGAAGTGGAAGGCATCATGAAACATCGTGCTTTACTTGCAAAACTCTACCGAAAAAAACTTTTGGAAATCCCATTTAAACTCATGCCAAAATGTGGTCCTCGTGATACCCCATGGGTTTTTGGTGTTCAGTGTTCATCCAAATCTGAACGAACCAAACTACGCGCATTTTTGGCAAAACATGGAATCGAAACAAGAGACTTCTTCTTCAACCTTCACTTGCAACCCGCTTATCTTCCAGAAAGAAAGAAGCCAAAATCATTGCCGAACGCTGAGATTCTCGGTTCCACCGGATTTTATTTGCCTACACATTCCAACATGACGGAAACTGATGTCACCTACATTAGTGAAGCTATAAAACTTTACTACTCCGATGATTTTAGAAATAATAAACTCTCAGGAGGAGCCCTCGTTCCTACTCAGAAACCACCAAAATGCGTTGCACAAATTCAACCTGATAGCTTTGCTATCGAAGTGAGGCGCTATAGAGATTCTGGCGAGCTCCTTGGAACAACCAACAGAAATCATATTTACATAGAGGCCGTCAAATTAGGAATTTCTCTGGAAGAAACGCTCTTTCACGAAAGGTACGATCAAGTCAATCAACTCATCGATCAGTTAAACAACCTCATGCGCAGAGCGGAATCAGAAATTGATCCATTGTATAAAAATATGTCAAAATATTTTGGAACCTTCATTGAGTACTTTAAGTCTCAAGTTCCCCTGGAGCAACCATGCCAGCGTCCGTGGCTCACTGTTGATTTGACCAGGCCAACTTTTAAAGTCTCCAGAAAGATTCCAACCACAACAGATTCGGAAACATTACAGCTCTTGATCCATCTCTTGGAAGAATATCAACCTGAAACCATTTGGGAGATTGGAAGTTGGCTGGGTCACGCAACTACTCTCATCTCTGAAGTCTTATCCGAGCTCAAGATCAATCACCGAGTTTTTGCTTGCGATGCATTCAAGTGGCAAACATGGATGCGTCACTACCTACCAGAAACGTACACAATACAAGATGGCAAAAGCTTTCTGGAAACGTTCCGTGAAAATTTAGGAACTTTCAATAAAAACATTGAGCCTGTCATGTGGTCCTACGACATTTCAAAACTTCCAACTGTTCTCGAAAACCAAAGGCCAAAGCTGGTGTTTCTTGATATAACGCAAGAAGATGAAGACTTGGAGCATATTTGGTCGATGATTAAACATAATCTAATTCAAAATGAAACAATCATTTTGTTCAATGGACTTGCCGTTACATCAATGCCTTTTTTTACGCGACATGCACACGAGCTAAAGGCGATTGCAAAGCCGCATACAATGGCAAAGTCATTTCTGTACGTGAAGGAATTTGTCGCTGAAGAGGAAAATTATGAGGATACTTACGAGCAAGTGCAAGAGATGATGAAGAAGGTCCTACCACTGAGCCGCAGTTTAAATTTTTATTCCAATCCAGGTTGGGATCATCATCATCGTAATCTTTTCTGCAAATCGATTGACCTCCTTAAAGAACGCATGCACTCCTCTCATGCTGAGATCATCTTTGTCCCCGCAGTTGAGGAAACACTATGCGATGATCCAGAACTCTTTTATACGAATTCCTGGATCGGAATAATTCATGCTGTTGCAAATCATCCAGAATTATTTTACACCCCTGACCTTCACAGACTTTGTACCGTCCCCAGGTATATTGCTGCCTTGAAAACATGTAAAGGTCTCTTCACACTCACAAAGTTCCAAGCTGAGTACCTCAAAAAGAATCTTCCAAGTCCATTATCCAATTTGCCGATACAAAGTTTAACTTATCCAACCGAGATCATTGAGGGATCAGAAAGTCTCGTGACTGATCTTCTTAAACAATGCAAAAAAATCGAGGTCGTACACGTTGGAAGTTTTGCAAGAGACTTTAAATTTTTCTTTGATGTACCACTTCCTCCCTATTTCCAAAAAGTACTTGTTGCAGGGGACCAAGTTACCGAGGATGTTTCCAAACATGCGCCGGTAGACGTTATTGTTAGTGGTCGATTGACAACTGAAGAGTATGAGGCAAGACTTCGAACCTCCATTGTTTTCTTGACGCTGAAATATGAAGGAGCAGCAAACACTCTTCTTCTTGAATGCATCGCAAGAAATACCCCAGTATTGTCTCCGAATATTTCCTCGTGTTCTGAGTATTTGGGTATGGATTATCCAATGTTTTATGATCCCATGAAAAAAGGAGAAGACCTAGCCGACCTCCTGACACTGGACAACATTACTTCCACAATCAACTATTTAAAATCGATGGACAAATCCAAGTTTCATCATAATAATTTCATACAATCCATAGAAAAAGGTGCAATCATGCTCTCTATTCCCCCATCCAACTTAAAATTGGAATGTAAATTTAACAGTATCGCCGACAAGCTCTGTCCCAGGAATAGGAAGTTTTCCAAGTTTGATGTAACCATCTGCTTATGCTCCTATAAACGAACCCATCACCTCCCAAGACTTCTTGAGTCTTTGTGGAAAAATCAAGACTTTGATGGATCATACCAAATCATAATTTGGAACAATAACGACAGTAGAAATAACATTGTCCGCGAATGTGCTATGAAATACATTCAACAATCATCTGAGCAAAAATCCATGGAGGTCATTTCTTCGACGGAAAACTATTTCTGCTCCATCAGGTTTGCCATGCCTGTAATAATGAAGAGCGACTGCCTGCTCATTTGTGATGATGATATTATCCCAGGCAAAAACTTCATTTCTTTCTTTTATTCCAATCATCGCAAAAATCCACAGGATGTTTTGTGCGTCCGGGGACACGAGTTCTTACCACATACTCTGAATGTTCAAAATCCTTCCCAAGTTTGGATGGAGTATGATTCCCTTCGATTCAGGAATGACGATCGGCCTGAACAGCTCATTCATTTTGTTCATGCAGACGCTTGCTTAATTCCGAAACCAGCTCTGCAGGAAATTGCATCCGTGTCCATGCCAGACCCTTCCTTTGCTTTGGTGGATGACTATTGGATGAGCTTCATACTGAGCCACAAGTTTGAAAGAAATTTAAGAAAACTTTGTGTTGCGGGACTTTCACAAAATCCAATCCATCGTACGGACGACTCTGACGAACTTGGATTAGCCCTTCATACCAGACCAGAGGTTCAAGATGCGCGACTAAGACTTTATGTGCACCACATGTTGAATGGTTGGCCAAAATGGAAGAAATCTGGCATCACTGACGAGTTACCTGAAGTGCCCAAGTTTACCCAGGAAAAGAAAAGAGAATTTTGGGATCTTCCACCTCAAATTGGGTTTAATATTTCAAGCACGCTCTCGAAAGAAGGCATTTCGGACCTCGTTAAAACTGGTACTAAATGTGTTAGAATAGGTGCAGTAGGGGTGGGCGAAAAACATTTTTTTGAACTGTCCGGTTTCCTGACTGAGCCTGAAGAACAACTCCAAAAATTAGCGGATACAGTGGAGAATCTTCGTAGCGTCCAAATAAATGTCATTATAACCCTGGACAGAAGACTTGTTTCTGAGAGCACATGGCAAATAATCGCCAGAACGTTCGCCATGTATGAAAACGTTGTTGGGTATGATATCATCAATGAACCTTTCACGAAACACGAAAAAGACTTACATTGGGTAGAAGCTTCAACTGATAAAGATAATGAAGGTAACAATTATTTATTTTACTGTAGAGAACGTAATTAACTTAATATATTTCATACTCCCTATTTTTTCCTTTTTTGTTCACAGATTTTGATGTATTCGAAAAGAAGCTTGCTTGCATCATTAAATCAATTCGCTCTGTGGACAAGCACACCGCCATAGTTCTTGAGCCTACTTTCTGGGGCCGCATCCACGGGCTTGCGAAGTTCCCGATCGAGAAATTTCTTGCTGTGGATTCCAACATTGTTTGCTCCATTCATTTTTATGAACCAATGACACTGACATCACGCACAAGAAACAAAGGAAGGTATTCCTTCCCATGCTCGGTACCCTGGTATGACAGAGTCAAGTTTAGTGAGGAGACATACTGGAACGAAGAAACAGTTTTAAAAAACCTGACGTTTGCAAATGACTGGGCAGAGGAGAAAGGTGTTCGCATGATTCTTGCCGAATTTGGTTGCTGTAGGGACACTCCGGGCGCGGAGGGTTATCTGAAGGCAGTAATCGCAGCATGCAAGGCTCTGAGGATGACTGGCTTTTTGTTTAGCTTCAGGGATCCGGAGTGGGAGGCCATGGACTATGAGCTTGGCTCTGACGTAGGGAGCTTTACAAGACATGAGAACAATCCCCTCATGCTAGCTATACGAGAAGGCATTGCTTCCATGAACGAATAATTTCTTCCAACCAAACCTCTAGAAATTCTTAATATTTGTTATAAATTATATACAATATACATATTATATAACTTAAATATAACCAGATCATATTGAAATTGTTAACTGTCAACTCTGTGTTATAAAGTCGTTATGAAATAATTGAATTATTCAAATCAAGTTATTTTACTAAGTTTGCATATTTTAATTTTCGTTGTTTCTGACATTCTTGATTTTTGTGGATTGCTTGATCTCAGCATACTTATATTTGATTTATGTTGACAAGATTTGATCATTTCTGTCTACTTACTCATTTCATTCTCAATTCTCAACTACGTGCTCGCAAACACAAGCGTTTTTTCGTTGATTGATGGTGAGTGAGAGAGAATAAGCAAACTCTAGTCATCACATTACTGCATCTGCATGGATAATGAAAATGGTAACAACTGACTGACTGTATTGAATAACGAGTTAAAAATGTGATATGGAAAATGTGAAGTTATTTTAAAAGATGAAAAGCTGTAAAGCTTTTTACTTCTCCAGCTGAGCTGATATAAATTGAATTGTTCAGGGCTTCAGTGTTCTCTAGTGCTCAAGAATGGGAGTTTGGAAAGTGATATTTCACATAGCTGCTCCAATTATCATTGCAACAGTGGTAATAATCTTAGTTCCTGGAATCCCTCCGACCGACATCGAACCCATTGCTTTTGAGTAAGGTTAATAAGTTTACATGAACATGATATCGATCGAACATGACATCTTTCTCAATAACCTGCCTGCTAATTCATTAGAGTTTTATCACCGAGAAAAGTAGTTGAAGGATGGTTTGCTGAAAATACTATTCTTGATGAAGCAGAAGTGTATTATGTCAATCCCAACGGGGGTACCGAGGCGCTTGCTGTTCAGGATGATGATACAGTTTTTACTGGTGATCAAACTGGCACTCTCCTAAAGATTACTGGAAAGCAAAAAGCCGAGCACATAGGACGATTAAGGTATCCTTGCAGTGTGGGAGTGGGAACAAATTCCAGACTTGAGCAGTCAGGAGGATCGAAACCAGTTCTTTGCGGATGGCCTTTGGGGATGAGATTGGATGAAGAAAGAAATCTTTTGACAATGGACCACTTTGGTGGATTGACGAAAATTGATGTTAAAACTGGCAAGAACAAACAATATTTAAACTGGTTTTAAAAGAATAATCAATAAAAAATTGGCTTCCTTAGGTAATTACGAAAACCTCATCCCTAAAAGCAGGCCGATTGAAGGCAAAATTGGTCACGTTCCGGAAGATTTAGCCATTGGGAAGGACGGTTCCATTTACTGGACCGATGGAAGCACAATCGGCAATTTCTTTGATGAAATGATAGCAAACCCAAGCGGCAGGTGATCTGTTATCATCCTTTCTTTCATCAACACGAGTCGGCTGTTGAAATAATATGAGACCTATTATGTATTGTCGCGTGACAAGTTTTTTTATGTTAACTGAAGATTGATGAAGTTTGACCCTAAGCACCGCACTAGTAAAGTCATTCTAGAGAATCTATGGTTCTCCAACGGAGTTTGCTTATCGGATGATGAACAATTTGTAATTGTTGCTGATACGGGTCGCAGTCGAATATTGCGGTTAGTTTACCATATTTTTGGTAAACCAAAAGACAGAGCTATACATAAAAAAATTGAATTTTATTTATAATTTTAGGTATTATCTTAAGGGAGATAAAGCCGGTCAAAGTGACACATTTGTAGATGGGCTTCCAGGTTATCCAGACAATATACGATCGAACGGGCGGGGTGGTTTCTATGTTCCTTTAGCTGCTCCATGGAATGACAAAGTTATTGGCGTTATTATATATTTAGACCATTTAGACGTCATTCGATTTATTGGGTTTTCCTTTGTGTTACGTGAATTTCTCGTTTTGGTTGCAGTTTTCTATGAAGCTTCATCTCCTTTCAAGTAGACCCATGCTGCGAAAACTTATTATAAAATCACGTTACCTCCTGCTGAAACTGATGAGTTACTTCAAGGAGTATTTACCTGAAAGTCTATATTTAGATTGGATAGAGAACTATGTGAGTCCAAACTAGTTGCAATTTGATTTAATTCATTCCGTTGCTTCTGTTTTAAGCAAAGTACGTATTTTGATTGTCAATTTATTGCGCTAAGTATGATGTATGATTAACTTTATTTTAAAGATATTGCACAACGAACCTATTCTAGGACTTAGTAAAATGCCAAGAACTGCGACAGTTGTAGAACTTTCAAAATCTGGAAAAATCATCGGCATTCTCAACGGCAAAAGTGGGAAAGTTACAGGACTAAGTCACATGGAGGTGGGAAAAGAATATGCTTTTTTCACCAGTCCATTTGAGGGAAAAGTTTGGAGAATTAGATTGGACATTTTGCGACGGATGCATTAGGCTCCATGTTTTAAGAACGGAAACTTGCGCTTAAAAGTAAAATATGTATTGTTAATTGTCATCATTTTACATATCATGGCATCTTGTTGATACAATTTATATCTCTTATTCACTCAATTTATTATCAAAAGTCAAACAATGCTAGAGCAAAATAAAGTGTTTACAAAAAATTGTAAAATTGTTACAAATAACAACACGTAGGTTTAAGGTATTTGTTTGTCCGATTATAAAAACATTATAAAAAAAGTTCTCGCTGGAACATTCATTCTTTGCACTCAGGATAGAAACTCGATGAGAGACTCAAAGATGCAGTTGGAAGCACCTGTGCAAATGAAACCACATACATACGTACCTAATAAGCTTTTATGTTACTTTTATTTGTGGACTATTCATATTTTATGAAAATGTATTTTTATCTTACCTCATGAAATCTTCAGATTTCGAAAGAGCGTATTCAAATTCAGCAAAGGATAGCATCCCGTCATCGTCTAGATCCGCTTCGGTGGTAAGATTTTGTACAAGTTGAAGGATATCTGCTTGAGGCAATTGTTCATCCCCTAAAAGTCTTCTAATAGTTTCTTCCATATCTTCTGGTCCAATCATGTCATCGCCATCAAAATCTGAAAGCCAATATTCAAGTAATTATAATCAATTTTAAAAATTATAGATACTAATTTTATTAGAATAATCACCGTAAAAAATCTTTTGTAAAATCATTTACATTAGCAACTCATATTTTTAGTATACTGGAATACTATAGTTCAATTGTAAACTTAATTACTTGAGAACTTCCGTTTTGGAAAAAAATGTTAGGTCTTCGTAGTCTTCGAGTTCTTGTTCTGTAAAAGTACTTTTTGTGTTGCCCATTGTTCTGCTTTGTGACAAAGCAGAGCTTAGTAAAACTTTAACTGAGGATGATTAATAATTGTATGAACTATTATAACTTAACTAGTTTGTATTATCTTTTGTGAATTTGGAATTGAACGATGTGCACAACTACAGAACCTATTGAAACCAGACTGGATGGAAATGGAATGGAAATAATGATGTTATATATTCGTGTTTGCACCTAAGACATTGTGAGAATATGTACTACGACGTACCATTACATCTTCTATTTTTCATTGTGTTTCCTGAAATGTCCTATACAATCGAAGACGAGGAAAGCTCGGAAGGAGACGAGAGAGTACGATACTTATTGTTAGGACTTTGTTTGCGGGTGCTCTGTTTTTGTTTGACTGCATTTTTCAACCAAGACCACGTAACTTCTTGCTTTCCCTTTTCATCGGCAAAACCTATCCGGCAAAGAAATGGAGCTTGATGAAAAATTCAACATTTTGTCCATTATGATGACTTTAGGAAAAAGATCAACGTATATGCGTATATAGGACGTAAATGCATGGCTTGTTCTATAAATATTTACGATTAACTTTAGAGTTTTTATTGAGCTAAAAATTGGTAAATGTGCTGACAAATCATCCCTCCTTTTAGGGGAAACAAATGACTTTCAAAATTAGCCTGGTGAATTTTTTTTATTGCTTTTTTAAATAAATACCTTAGAACGCTACGTGACTTGTGCGGGCATTAAAAAGCATGAGATTTGACCCAGACCCAGAAGATGACATTTTAGCCTAAACTTTATACTTACTTAAAATATCTCAGGAAGACGGACAAATCAAAATTATAATTAGCTGAAAGGATTAAGCTTATGATCTACATAAAGCATAAATGAGTTAACCGAACAGAATGTTTACGATCAGGTTGATTCACACGCTTCAAATAATTCTGATGATGTCAATCATCGTTGACTGTGAAGTTTTAAAAATACAATGTGGCGTCTGTTGGCTTGGGATGATGTGTCTGTGACCTTAAAACGTCAATAACTTCTTGTAAAAATTATTTCGTCCGAATTCTGATACAAATCTGAAAAGCTGACTGATGAGGGTGACAGACCTGCACGCTTGGGCGTTTAGCTATTGTTTCACAACGTATAATACAATTACTGCACATGTGCCTAATCATAATAATAACGTGGATGAATTTACATGTATACTTAGCTTTTACTTTCGTCGTCGTCGTCGTTAAAAAAAGTTCCAAATCAATGATATGCTCACACATATTCTCACGGGTGACCAGTAAACATTCCTGATCGTAGACTAACGTTCTCATTAAACCCCAAGCAGAAGGACTTTCCAGTGTTTTTACAGGAATTATTCCTATTATTGTGAATGAATGCAAATCTTCAAATAAAATACATAATTTACTTCCCACAATTTAGATGTGCCAGGTGCCATTGACATTGACGTCGAGGTTACTTTTTATGATTAGGATCAAGATTTAAATTGATTTGCGTGTCTATTTATGGATCTCATTAAAATGCTTTGTCGCTCTTTGGCAGTTTTCGCATGATTGATGCTACTGCCTTTTAATGAGCTTTATTATTAACTCATTTATTAATAAGACGTAGAAGGGGAAAAACCTAAGAAAAAATTTAACACGCTGTTAATGTCGACTTTTGTATAAAACTGCCGTGTCTCTTCGTCCCGTGATCTTCAAATTTGACATTTATCAATGGAATAAAAATGACTCCATCGGAAAAGCCAAGATTCTATTATGAAATGACCATCGCATGATTCTCCAGAGCTATTTAATATGTTGTATCCCCGTGAAGTTTCATTGTCTGGTCGAAGATTCTTGACTTTTTAGAATAAAATGTTTATCAAAGTTGGATTTCGACGTTATTACACTTTAGTATCGACTGGCAAAAGGTGTAAGACTTGTATGCAGACAAAAGCATATTTAAAAAAAAACTTCAGATTGATTAATAGGGGAATAACTTACAAAGCGATTTCTAAATCAACTAAAAAGCCATTTCTGTTTGAAACCGTTTAATTTTCAACGCATAAATTCTACACTGGAAAATCAAGACTAGAAATATTTTCGAAATGGACGCTTGGGTAACAACTGTAGTGGAAGACTCTGAGGTTACGCTTGCATTGATTCTGGCGCGTTCCCTTCGCCGGGTGGTGACCACGAAAAAGCTGGTCGTGGTCGCGTCGCCATTGCTGGACACTAAACACCGAGCATTACTTGGTGATACATTCGATCAACTACTTTTCTTTGATCAAAATTCCGTTAATGGCTGGATCGGATTGAGAGAATTTGCAAGGCTCTACTGTTTCAACTTGACAATTTTCCGGAAATGTGTGTATTTGGCTCCTGGTACGATGGTTTTAAAGAACTGCGACGAGATGTTTGACAAAGGGAATAATTATGAGTTTATGGCAATGGTAATTCGAAATGGAGAAGTATCTGATGTGGATACGTCCGTATTTTGCTTTGTTCCTTCGATAAAAGTCTTCGAGCATTTGGTGGCTGGTGGAAAGAAGTTGTCTAAACAGCAAGGTAATAAATATGGTGCATAATTTTCTAATATTGCAACGGCTAAAAAAGAAATTACTAAAATTCAGCGTGTGTCTCAATTAGCCCCGTTCAAGACCTACATGAAGGAATGGCTTTTGAACCAGAAAAACTTCAAGGAATTGGAAGAAAAGTACAACTTTTTGTTAAGGATCGATTCGGCAGCTACGACGTAAGCGAAAAAGATTTTTTTATTTTTTCTTAAGTTGTATTGAATTGATCTTTTGTTTAAACGAAGAAAATTCATTTTTATAGGGAATTTTCTATCGTAAAGCTACCAGAAGACATGTTGTCTGGAAGAGTTGTAGATGTCAAGTTCGACGGGATAATCGAATCAGTGAGCACTAGCGATCTAATAAATTTTTATCGCTAAAGTACACTCCACATTTTGAACTCGACTGTCATATATCATTTTAGGGTGCTGTTAAAATTTGGAAATTATTGGAAAACGAAGTCGTTCGGATGAAGGAATCGGTATGTAAAACATGTCTTCTTCTTAAACCACTTTTCCAGCAAAATGAAATGTGAAAAGCAGTTTATAAAACTATGTATGTAATTCATGAAAGATAAATTATTTTCTAGGCTATGGCAATTGACAGCAACTACGCCACCTTCGATTCCAACGGAAAGGAAAATCTTGAGCTTCTTGATTCCATTGCTATTGTTGGTCTAAGTTGTCGACATCCAGGTGCACAGAACCACACCGAACTTTGGGACCTTCTGGCAAACGGACGCCTTGGAACAAGGAGCGTGCCTATTGACCGTTGGACGAAGGAGCACGGTTGCAAGGCTTCACCATCCATGGAATCAACAATTGGGGGCTTTCTGTCCCAGCCAGTGGATGAGTTTGACGGGAAATTGTTCGGAATAAGTCCAAAAGAAATCGAATTTCTTGATCCACAACTTCGTCTTCTTTTAGAGGTGACATGGGAAGCTTTAGAGAATGCATCTATTGATCCATTAAGCCTTCGAAAGTCCCATACAGGAGTCTTCCTAGGTGCTTGGATGAATGATTACAAGGACATTATTGCACGAAATGGGTGTCATGAGTTCTACCGAATTTACATGGGAAACTCGTTTGGAGCTGCCGCTGCTCGTTTGTCATTCTTTTTGGGCAGCGTAGGTCCTAGCGTTGCAACCGAGAGTGGATGCTCGTCAGCTATGGTTGCAGTTGATCTTGCAGTGAAAAGTCTTCGGAAGGGAGAGTCCAATTTAGCAATCGCAACTGGCGTGAATCTCTTATTGAGTCCTTTTAACAAGGACACCATGTCCTTTGTTATCACCGGTGATGGGAAATGTAAAACATTTGACGAGAACGCAGATGGATTTTGTCGTGCAGAAGGTTGTGGAGTTCTCGTGCTCAAGAAGTACAAGGACGCAATTAAGGATGGAGATAATATATGGGCTTTAATAAGGGGATCAAGTTGCGTGCAGGAGGGTGTGAGCAGATCTATGGGTACACCCACGAAAGAAGTTGAGTCGCTAGCAATGGCTATGGCTTTGAAAGACGCAAATGTGGATCCTAATGATGTAAGTTTCGTAGAGGCGCATGGCACAGGTACTCCCGTTGGCGATCCTTTGGAATTGTCTGCAATTGCTGAGGTCTATGGCACTCCAGAGAGAAAAAATCCATTGATTATCGGCTCGGTCAAAACTAATCTTGGACACACAGAAAGCTGTTCAGGAATTACGGGAATCATCAAAGTTATTTTGGCAATGAAGTATGAAATGATTCCCAAACATTTGAATTTAACTAAACTAAATCCAAAAATTAATTTGAAATGCATCCCAGCGATAATCCCACTTGAACCTATGGCATGGCCGAGAATTCATGGCAAACCGAGACTTGCTGGAGTTTCTTCATTTGGGATTACTGGAACAGATGGGCACATAATAGTTCAAGAAGGTCCATTATCTTCAGGAAATGAAAATATTAAGAATGATTTTGACGAGAGGCCGCTTCATATTCTTAAACTGAGTGCAAAGACAGAGCAAGCTTTGGAGGCGACTTTGAGCAAGTACCAGCAGTTTCTGGAGGATAACGATTTGCCTCAATTTCCGGATATTTGCTTTACAGCGAATACTGGGCGTGCTTCTTTCTCTCATCGAGCCGTGATTCTGGCCAAAGATTCTAATGAATGCAAAAGGCTTATTCAGTCTCGTAAAATTCAAAAGAGCGAATGTCCTGAAGGTCAACGGAAGATATGCTTTCTCTTCTCCGGACAGGGAACCCAATATGAGGGAATGTCGAAGCAGTTGTACGACTCAAGTCCCGTGTTTCGGGTGAACTTTGATAAATGCCACATGATCCTGAAGAAGAAATATAGTATTGACGTGAAAAATGCCATGTGGGGACCACAAGCTGCACTAGAAATGAAGAAAACTTTGTATAGCCAGACTTCGATTTTTGTTGTGGAATATGCCATTCTCAAACTATGGGAATCCTGGGGAATAAGGCCAGATTACGTGATGGGTCACTCGCTGGGAGAATTTTGTGCTGTCGTTGCAGCTAATGTTATACCTCTTGAAGATGCTTTGATCCTAGTGGCAGAGAGAAGCCGTTTAGTGGAGGCACTCCCGACGAGTTCAATGATTGTCGTGAAGGCAAACATGGATGAGGTTAATGCAACTCTGAGGGAGTTTGAAAAATACAACGGTTTAGGAAACTTGGACTTTGCCGCAATCAATGCTAACGATCAAACCGTTATGGCTGGCGAGGTGGAAATAATTGAGGCGTTTTCGGATTTTTGCAAGCAAAAGAAAAACATAAAAACACATATTCTGGACGCTTCCCATGCTTTCCACTCGAAGTTGATGGATCCAATACTGGAGAACTACAAGAATGTCGTTGAAACACTGAAGGGCAACTGGAGAGCTGGAAAGAACGAGGGTAACGTGAAATACATATCTGGGGTTTATGGACGTCTTATCAAGGAAACCGATTACGATACACTGAAAACATCGCAATATTGGATTGACCATACAAGAGAAAAGGTTGACTTCATTGGAGCTTGTGAAGCTATAGCTTCTGAAGATTGCAAATATTTCTTAGAAATTGGACCTCAACCAATTTTATCTGCTCTTGTGATGAAAAACCAACCAGAGGGGAACGGAGATAAAATTTGCTTCCCCAGCCTTAGAAAGAATGAGGCGAATTGGAAAACAATTTTAGACTCACTTGCAAAATTATACTTGAACGGATGGAACATCGAATGGAATGGTTTTGACAAGTTCTATGAGCGCAAGAAAATTAATACCCTTCCGACATACCCATTCCAACGCAAAAAATATTGGTTTGATGTGGAAGCCTCGATTGCATCAGGAGCTCTTATGAATGCAACCCAAATTCATCCTTTGCTTGGTTCGGTGTTTCCAAATGCCTCTACCGCAAAGATATTTCAGAATTGTGTGGACATTCGGAATAAAGTGAATTGGATCAAGGACCATATGGTTGGGAAAAGAATAATTTTCCCAGGAGCTGCCTTTCTCGAAATGAGTGTAAGTGCAGGTCACTCTGCTACAGAAGGACTAACAGAGCTATTTTGCAAGCCTAGTGGGCCTTTAACAGTGGAAAATCTCAAGATTTTGGCCCCTCTTGCGTTAGATGAAAAGAGCATGTGCCAGATGCAGGTTGTTCTGGAGGGAGAAAGTGAAAATGCAACTGGAGGGACAAAGATTCAAGTTTTCAAGCAGCATTTTGAAGAAGGTGAAGCACCTAGATGGACACCCCATTGCATATCATATTTTACTCCAGCGACAGTCGATTTTGACGAACTTGAGTTTCGAGAAAGGTTCAACTTTGATGAAATCCAAAAGTCTTGCCAAAACTTTGTTGAAACGGGTGAGCTCTATTGCAAGCTTGCGGAACTTGGCCTCAACTTTGGTCCTGCATTTCAAAGTTTGATTAAATTATGGAAGGGCGAAAATGGCATTCTTGGAGAAGCAAAAATCCCAAATGATTGGAGGGATTACATAGTTCACCCGATACTATTGGACGCAATGATTCAAACAGCAATGATTTTCCAGAGCAAAGGTAGACTCGAAAAGCTGCATGTTCCGGTTGCAATAAAAAAATTTTCTTGGCTGCAGCATAAACATTCAACAGATGAAGAGGGGAAGGAAGGCAGATTTTACATTTATTCTTGCAACGTGAACAATGTAAATGAGCAAGAAAGGGAAACTATTATTTCTGTTTTGTTTGATGGAACAAGTGGGAATGTCATTTGCTTTATGATGGGAATGGAGTTTGCAGAAACATCAATACAAGCAATAGAGGCGCACTTGGAGTCACAAGAAACAAGCCTTCCAGCACTCCACCAAGAGGTTTGGAAGCCATTCCTGGGACCGTTCCAAAACAGAGTTGAGATCTGGGACATTTTCAAAGAACAAATGTTTATTTCCTCCGTTGTATGCGAGCTCTTCAAAGATAGCAACATTGTGGAAGAAAGAATTCTGGAAAGGGAACCTGTATACGAGACTTTGGTCTATAGTTACGTGCTTAATGCATATTACGAACTAGGTTGGAAGCCTAAAGTTGGTGACAAGTTCACTTTGGACAAATTCATGTTTGACTTGCAAATCTCAGTCCAGCACAGGAAACTTGTGCGATATCACATGACAATGCTGGAACGCGAAGGCATCGTGAATTTTTTTTCAGATTTTGATTTGCTAATAGTCAAGATGCCACCCGCAATTTTGGAGGTACATCAGTTAATACAGCAAGCAAGAAAACGGTTGATGACCTTTGATAACGCTGAACAATCTATACAGATCTATACTTCGTGTGGTCAAAACCTTGCTTCAATCCTTCAAGGTAAAAGTTCCGCACTGTCCATTCTTTTTCCTCAAGACCCGTCCAAACCGTCCGTAGAGACTTTCTACACAGAAGCCTATTCCTACAGTGGGCTGGACGTTAAGACAAGAAACATCTTCAAACTTTTGATGAACCCCGTGGACCCAAACTATAAAGGAATTATACGAATCCTCGAAGTTGGCGCTGGTACCGGTAACTTCACCGGCGGGATTTTGAACATGTTAAAGGATCACAATCTCCAAACTGAGTACACCTTCACTGACATATCATCAGCATTTTTTCACTCTGCTGCAAAGAAATTCGAGGGTTTTAAAGATATGATAAAATACCGCGTATTTAACGTCGAGGACGATGCCAAGGCTCAGGGATTTTCGCCGGGTTATTATGATGTCATTTTTGCGGCGGACGTTCTCCACGCCACAAAAGATTTATCGGACTCACTCAGTAACTTGCGCCAACTGCTGCGGCCAAACGGTCTCCTTTGTTTCGTGGAAGGAGCGAAGCAAAATCATGTTACTTGCATATTTGGTCTTCTCGACGGGTACTGGCGATTTGTTGATACCAATGTAAGACAGCATCACCCCCTGGTTAGTGGGGAAAAGTGGGAGGAGCTTTGTTTGAACATTGGCTTCGACAAAACTGTCTCTATTCCTTGTTCCTCGAATTTCTACACATTTGTCTTGGCACGAGCAACAAGTCATGAGCCAAAGATTGACCGACCCATAACCTACTCCTCTGAAGGGAAATGGTTGATTTTCCCTAATCTGGAAGACGAGTCAAAGAACATTACTCACCGCTTGTCACTCTATAGGCCAACAATAACAGTATGGAAATCGGTCACATTCCAGGAACGTGATGATGGCATGGCTTATGGAATAAATGTTAACAAGAAGGAACACATGACCAAACTTTTTTCATCTATCAAAGGAACGTCCAACAAAAATACAATCGAAGGAATCATCTATCTCTGGGGAATGTCCACTCAAAATTCGGACCAATCCGAGATATCTCAACCATTCCTATACATGTGTCAAGCTGTAGTAGAAATGAAACAGCCACAAACCCCCAAAATCTTTGTGGTCACAAAAGGTGTCTACTCTATTGGCGACCACTTGTGCCAAAACCCTAGCAGCAGTACCATTGTTGGGGTCGGAAAATCTTGTTCAAATGAAATGAACATGAAAATTAAATTCATTGACCTTTGCCCAGACACTCAGGGGCCACAGTGTGCTTATGAAAACTCGCAAAACTGTTTTTATGAACTGTGGAACGACACCTCTGACTTATGCATATCATACCGACAGGGAACACGGTACTTTGGAAGGTTAGCAAAAACGAAATTGATCGAGAAGCCGCTCAAATTACCACAGTGTGAAAGGTTCCACCTAGTCTTACCTCAATCGAAGGCAATTGCAGATTTAAAGTTTGGCACACTGGCAAAGTACTCGTTGAAGCAAAATGAGATAGAAGTAAAGGTGAAAGCTGCAGCATTAAATTTTCGCGACGTTTTTGCTGTAATGAAACCAGACGCCCAGTTCGAGAATATCAATGTGGTGGGTTCAGATTTTGCGGGCACTATTACTCAAGTGGGCAAAGATGTCGTCAAATGGAAAGTTGGAGACTCAGTTTTTGGCTGCAATTTGGAAAACGGAGCGTTACCAAGCCATGTAAGGATTGTTGAGGATGCTGTTGTCCATAAACCAAAATCCTTCACATTTGCCGAAGCCGCAACGCTGCCCGCTGTATTTGCAACGGCTTTTTATTCGCTGATCACTGTGGCAAAGATGAAGGCTGGGGATATTGTGTTGATTCATACTGCATCAGGTGGGGTGGGGCTGAGTGCAATTCAGATTTGCCAAGGAGTAGGCGCAAAAGTCATCGCAACTGCTGGAAGCGCCAGAAAAAGAGCATATCTCAGGAACATTGGCGTTCGGCATGTTTTTCATTCAAGAAATACGAAATATGAGCAAGATATAATGAAGGTAACAGGAGGAATAGGTGTTGACATTGTTCTAAACTCTCTGACTGGTCCAGGTTTCAAGGAGGCCTCGCTCAATGTGTGCAATAAAAATGCGAGATTCGTGGAAATGAGTAAACTGTCAATCTGGCAACCAGAACAAGTGAAGGTACTCCGTCCAGATGTAGACTACACTATAGTTGATCTAACCTCAGTTTCCAGGGATGTCTGGTCGGAACTATTTGAAACTTTGGACTCATACCTAAGACAAGGATCGGTGAAGCCCATTCCCTATGTTAGGTTTGATGGTGTTCATATCAGAGAAGCGCTTACGTATTTACAAAAGGCAAAGCATATCGGTAAAATTGTATGCATTATGCCGGAAGTGCAATTCAAATCCGGACAGTTCACACATGTCACTCCGCTCTTTAACGAAGAGTCGACATACCTTATCACCGGAGGTCTTGGGGGCATTGGCTTTGAGGTTTGCAAGTGGATGACGAGTCAGGGTGCCAAGAACATTGTGATTGTAAATCGAAGTCAGCCAAAAGAGAAGCACATGCAAGTTATAAAACAACTCCGAGAACAAGGGAAAAACGTCTTGACGAGAGCGATTGATGTGGGGGACTTAGGACAATGTAAAGATCTAATTGAATCTTTAAAAAATCCGTCGTTAAAATTGCCACCTCTTCGGGGTATCATGCATGCTGCTGGGGTTCTAAGCGATGCAACATTGATCAATCAAAGCTGGGACAAATTTTTGTCGACATTCCGGCCGAAGGTTAAAGGGGCATGGAATTTGCATGAGTTGACAAAATATTGCAATTTGGAACACTTCGTTTCATTCTCAAGTATGGCAGCTTTATTCGGTCCACCGGTGAGATTCAAGTTTTAATTATTCATGCTTTGACATTCATGTTCACAGCAGTATCCATACTTTTTATAAAACAGGCCTTTAGAGTTTGTAAGATAATTTAATTTGGAAATTTAAGGTAAAAACATTACTGTCTCTGTAATTTCTAGGGTCAATCAAATCATGCGGCCGGTAATGCTTACCTTGATGCATTGGCATGGTACAGAGAAACCATTGGACTGCCAGCTATCTCTATAAATTGGTACTTCAAATTAAATACTTATCACTTACTTGATAGATGCTTGAATTTTGAGTACAAGTCAGTTGTAAATTGAATCATTAGGGGCCAGTGGGGTGTCATCGGAATTGCCGCAAGTCGTGAAGTTCGTGGGGTCTTCCCATTTTCACCACAGCGAGGCATTACTGCCTTGGAGACTGTAATGAAGTCGCAGCGGACGCAGATTTGTGTGGTTGATTTGGAACTCCCTGTCTTAATGAAGGTTCAGCCGCAATCCAAAGCATATCTTCAAGATATTGCAGGATCCACATCTTCCTCCGATGGCATCACAATTTCAATAAAGAGTGAAAAGTTTTGGGAAGAGGTGGACGCGGCAAATGACGAAGATAAGCCGAAGGTGATCAAAGATTATGTGAAAATTCTGCTTCGACAGATATTAAAGCTGGACGATGAAGAACCAATCGATGATCAAAGCAACTTTCAAGACATGGGACTGGACAGTTTGATGATGATAGAGCTGAAGAATAACTTACAAACGGTGCTGGGCTCAAGAATGACCATAGGGGCAAGTGCTTTATCCGACTGTCACAATATCGACCTGTTATCTGAACGCTTGATTCAACAAATGCAGGAAACAAGTACTGCACCTAATGATGGAAACACTGATCGCAGATTAAGCTCCGGGCACTTGAAACGCCTTATCGAGGATGATAGTATACTTCCCGCCGAAATAAGACCCGTTGGTCAACTAAAACCTCTTTCCGAAACAAGAATTGCTTTGTTAACCGGAGTGACAGGAAATCTTGGACCCTATATTTTGAAAGAACTGTTGCAAAACCACAGACAATTCAATACTGTTTACTGCCTTATGCGAAAATCTGCAAACCCCATGCAACGTCTCCAACAAGTTTTGAAAGAAACAAACCTGGATGGAGAGATCGATATGTCGAAGGTGAAACCAGTCATAGGTGACATATCGTCTGAAAAGTTTGCAATGGACGAAGGCGACTGGAATAATCTTTCCAGTGAAGTAGACGTAGTCATCCATTGCGCAGTCAAGTCTAATCATGTTGAACACTACACTTTAAACAGCATGCGGCTTGTGAACGTCTTTGGGACTATACGTGTTTTAGAGTTCTGCTGTCACCTGAAGACCAAGTACCTTTTCCACTCCTCAAGTATCGTGGCAGTGTCTTCAACAGACGAGGATGGTTGCTTGTCCCAAGACTGGCCTTCAAAGGATGAGCTTGAAGGGGTGACTGATCTTGGCTACCCAATCTCCAAAATGATTTGTGATCGTTTGGTTCACCAAGCAGTGGAACGTGGTCTCCCGGCCAAAAGCTTCAGGCTAGGCGGACTTATCGGACATAGCCACAGTGGTCGATTTAAGCATATTAATAACCATATCATTCTGAGATTCCTTTGTTATATGAGATTAGGGAAAATGCCATCAGTGCCGGTAAGTTAATTACCTGCTGAATTGTTGATTCTGAGTAATTGCACCAGTTTGTGTGGGTTATTGATTCAATCCAATAATTGTCAATAATCGGTTTTTGCAGGTACCGGCTTTCCTTTTACCGGTCGACTTTGCCGCGAACACTGCAATTCGGTTATTTTTTCATGGAATCGAGGGCGAGTTCAAATCGGATATTTACAACCTATGTCACCCCAATCCCTCTTTGGAAC
>JAHZMX010001369.1:0-10886 GCA_027743895.1 Seira musarum | reverse complement strand
TCTCAATTCGATTCCAAAGGCTTAACCCTATAATCCTTCATTTTGTTCTTTGAGTTTGGTTTACCACAAAAGATGTTTATTCTATTATTACCGCAATCACCACATCTTTATTCGCTTGTGAAATACTCTACTGAAGAATAAAATGGTAGGATTATTGCTCGATTAGACGTTTTTTCATCACTTCATGTGGTTTGATCTCTTCACAGCTCCATAAAGTGTTTTACTCCCACCGCTTTCACTTCAAAACTTTCTTGGAGGATGAAAAGCAAAGAAAAGTATTCGGAATATGTTTTTTTTTCTCTCGAAGCATTCATCTGTATCTAATTGTAATAAGCTTTTCTTCCTTCTACTACCGATCCAATCTCTCAAGATTTTTTTTCCATTTCCTGAGTGAGATCAAGCAAACCCACACACTTTCCCTAAATATCTTCTCACTTTCCACTTTGTTTTTTCTCCCTGAGATGGGAATCTCTTCAAGGAATTCTACACTTCTCACCTATCATCTTACAAAGATGGAATGGATCGCGAGTGATTTGCCATTTCCTCTATTTTCATCCCATCATAATGCCTCACCTCAGAAGAGAAAAACACATTGCACTTGAGAATGATCCCGTAAAATGGGGAATGCTCGTCATGTTTGACATTCCTTTCTCCTGATGCGGTAGAAGTGGAATATTGCTAGGATTGAAGATAATAGCTTGCAATTTACCGTTTTAATATGGATAATCTTTACTAAAGGATATTTAAAAGCATCTTTGAGCCACCTGCTTAAATATACAAATCGAAAAAAAGAATTTATCTCAATTCTTCTTTTAACGCAGAACTTTTTTCCTTACGGCAAAGAAAGGGATTTCTTTGAGATAAAAAAAAGTTTGTTAAAATTGCATTGTCACAAATAAGGTTGCTCACAAACAACCTAAACCAATTGTTTTTTCTTGTTTCCCTAGCGTAAAAAACAAGTTTGAATTCTTTAAAGTATTTATGAAAATCTAAAAAACAGCTTAGGTGAAAATAAACTTACCTTTTTTTATGAATCATGGCACACGGCACACTACACTAGCAAAATGATCATATCATGATCATGGTCACGCCCTAACAGAAAAATATCATATAAATTTTTGCTTTTTTCCCGGAAATATTGTACTTTTTTCTGTTTCACCTTTTTTGTCATTCGTCTCACGTTTTTGACATGCATACAAAGATGGTTGGAAATGTTAGAATCATGAACATACTTAAGTTGTGTAGTTGAGCCAAACGCTCACTCACTCCGCAGAGCAAACGAAACTTATGCATAGCGTTCAAGAAAAAGACATAAGTGTACGTGTACAGATCATTCAACTGACTTGTTTTTTATTCCGCAAAAAATAGGAACTTGCGATGGGACCTACACAACTACAACAGAAAAGGAAAGTGTAGCAAATACTGGATGAAGTAAAGTGCTAAAAAAGCGAAACATTTTTGTAGTAAACAACCATAAAACTAAATCCATTCAAATGGACTGAAGAAACAGAAAAAAATTAGATAGATGTGGGAGCAAAGACAAGACTGGAATATGAATACCTACCATTTTTTTTCTTTTTGTCTTATTTAAAGGAGGTAATAAAGAGGTCCATGATCTCTTTTTTGCGTTTGTCGCTTCAGGGATGTCAATGTTTCATACACTCTTCAAACGACAATATGACAATATTTTAATGAATATTATTGCTAAAGTACTTAAACCAAAAATAGCAAATTCAAACCCTAATTTTCTTGAAACTTTAATTGAAAGATGAATTACCTTGAATCATTTTCCGCAATTAAATCTCAAGCAGTAATTATTATTGAATAACTCTTTTCATTTTCTTGTTTGAATTACTAAAAGCAATTCGTAAACACGATAATCAATCCAATTTTTCTTTCTCTCAAAAACTTTCACTGAAGCACAAACTTTCGAAGCGCATCAAACTAATTGATCAATCCATCCCGACATCAAGTTGTTGTATTTTACTTCAAGTTCATTTATTTACACGTGTTGATGAATTCAAATGTTTGTGTTCCCACTATTGTGATGGTTGAGGTATCCAAGATTGACCAACATTTCATTTTTTCTTATTTAGTTGTGCTGCAACTAATTTAAACTAAACTTATATATTTGTGAGACCAAAACCACAAAAGAAAATGAATATGTGTAAGAAATACATATACATTTGGGGCATCTTTGGGAAAGTGCCAATTACAATTCCACCCTCGTTTCACTCATTGAGAAGGAAACCATCACGAACAACAAGCTTCCCACTTGATATGAAAAAACGTTTTTATACTTTTTCCTTCCAACTCTCAACTCACCTCTCCTCTTCTATCTCCCGACCCAAATTAGCTGCTCTAAATAAAAGATTAGGATCAAAACAAGAGGCGCAAGAGAAGAAATTGTGATAAACCTTTTATTCCATTCCACAAGAGTGTTACATTTTAAGTGTAAATACTCTCACAAAAAAAACTGCGTCCTCCCACCTTCCCCATCATCCTCTTTGTTTTTTTTTACCTTTTCCATCTTCAGGGAAAACAGACAGGAAACAAGCAAGAGGAAGTTCGAAGAAGCTCTTCTGTCTTAAAAATTGGAGTGAAGATATTAGACCAACATTTTAAACTCCTTTAGTTTCAGATCAGGCATCAATCCNACAAGCAAGAGGAAGTTCGAAGAAGCTCTTCTGTCTTAAAAATTGGAGTGAAGATATTAGACCAACATTTTAAACTCCTTTAGTTTCAGATCAGGCATCAATCCGTCTTGAATACTTTCATGTCTTGAATGCTAATCACAACTGCATTCTCCCAAAAGTACCATATCATTTGACTAGCTTCCCCCGAAATAGTCTCTGCTCAGGCAGACATAAACCCCATCTGCTCTGTTCCCTTTTTTAAAAAGAAGAAAAAACCTTATTATTTCTCCATTCCTTTAAATAAGCATTAGTTTTAAGTTTACTCACTATTTTCCCTTAAGTTTTTTTTTCTCTCACGATCACACTTTACTCACTTTTCCCTCTCGTTGGAAGAAACTTTTCTGAAAAAAGATATCACACGATTCGACATGTTGATGCTGAAGTATAAATGAGAATTTTCTTGCATTTAACGGGTTCAAATGGTTTAACCTCGAAATCGTGCGAGATAAAAAAAAGTTGAAGGAAATAGAAAAGATCCAAAAGGCTGGAAGACGTTTAGACAAACACCAACCATTGCTTAAAAAATGGTCGCAATGATGATCATGATCAAGCTTGATCACACATTCTCGCAGCATCCTTCTTCGACCTGGATGGAGTAGTCAGCTGAAACAGGAAATAAGTCGATGAATATGTATAGTGAGTTATATAAAAGAGTAAGAAGATGAAGATGGTATAGGTGACAGTGGATTAAAACCTCTTGAGTAAACTTCATGATGTGGAGTGGGGATACTAAGATGCTTCAACAAACATGCCTTTACACATACACATCTTTCTTATTATTTTGCCTCCGAATATGTTCCACAGAATCCTTCGATGTGATTTGAATAAAAATTTAATTTCCCACTTTAAAAGCATTTTCTCTTTTACAAGATCTTTATCACTTTTGCCTTCATCTTGACAGAGGAATTTTCTTGGGCTTCTTTCCGGTTTCCAAACAATCGCTCTTTCTCTTGTTTTTTTGTCTTCTTGAATGACTGCACTGACAAACAGTTTTCATCTGTCAATAAAACGGTCGATATGCTATTTTGGTATTGAGTAATGCCATGTCAGTTTGGCCAAATTGCATTATAAATTTAAGCCGTGGCATAGTCAAACGGAGCAGGGGATGAAATCGCTTCTGGTTATTCAATGGGTGGTTGAATGATGAAAGATTTTGGAGATCGAGCTATTCCATATCGGCCAAAGAATTTAATATCGAATGCTCCAGTTTTCATTGTCACCACATGCTTCCTTTTTCCTTCTCGTTTTGTTCTTCCTCTTCGTAAAAGTGAACTTGCAGAGAGGAGCAATAAAATATTGAGTCATTGCTCTTCTCTCGCGCTTTGTATGGTTTACACTGGTCTTATTGGAATGTCACACATGACTTGTTTCAATATATCAAGAGAATGAATATGAGGAAATCGTTGTGCGATGCTTTTCATAACAAACCACAAGGAAGAAAGAAAATGAGTGGTTATTGGATGCACCCATGCAGGAAATCGTTTCATTCTTTTGGGTTTATTTTTGGATAATTATTTAGAAATGAATAATAACATGCATATTGTCTCTTCATTTTTTGTCTACTTAAAATACAGTTTAATTTGATTATTAGACTAAAGTGAAATGTCCGTCCGTCATTTTGCTTTAAATCATTGATAGAACTTTAAATTGATGTATTCAGGATCTACATGCATCGAACATCAGATACTCATTCTACCTTCATGTCATCACTATCACATAATACCAACATGCATCTTAATCTGTGAAAATGATCCAAGTTGGAGTTGAATTGGATAAGAAAATGAAGATAAGGCACGTTTATGTTCACTTGTTCCATGATGTCAAATCGGTTAGATTATAATAGGTTTTATAATTTGAAATTTAGACTTTCAAGTAATTCGAAAAAAAAACATGGTTTAAAAAATTGCTTATCGTTACAAAACACCCCAATCCAGTCCATTCGACTTTGCAAGCATCCTTGGATTGCTTTTATTTGCTGCTCTTCTGCTAAAAATGGGGAAGCAAAGTCCCTCGCAATCAACTGATGATGACATAATACGCTACATAGCGTAGCGTAGGTTTGCCCGGCGCTCGTACAATGTGAAGATTGTTGGAAAAGAGTCAGCCTGTGTGATTATGATCCGCTTTGGGATTTTCTCTCCGACTTCCACTAAATCCATCCATCCGTCTCTCCAAATTACCCTGTGTAAAATGCAGTGCAACTTGCATTTTAACAACGCACCACACAATGAACAAGAGAATAAATTCATTATACTTTTCCAGAAGACAGGGAGACTTTGCAGGCTTTTTACCCTGACTATCTCAGTCTCTGAATCTTAAGCCCACGCAACTCGGCGTATCTGCTTAATAGGGCACATGGAATTCCCTAATTCCTTCAGTCAGTCAGACAACTACTACGCTACAACTACATGATGTAGCCCCGTAAGTGGATGATGTTAATAGAGTGTACATAAGTATAAAAGTAAGCAAAACGATGCGATGAGGATGACGGTCTTTAAATATTTTGGATCCCACGCGATGAACTCCAAGCTTGAGCCAAGTCAAGCCAAGCCACACACAGATCCATAAAGCATACTTTTCTACGTTCTCTACCCTCTTCGTCCTCCTGTATATCCAGAAAGACTTATGACTGAATGGCATTAATTAATGAAGTATAGAATTTAATTTAGAGACATTGGAGAATTAAAAACAGCTTGGGGATTGCTCCCTTCAAAAACTACTCATTTATTTCTTCATTGCAACTTGTAGTTTGTTCAACCCTCATTCATCTAAAATGAATAGGGAGACAGAGGGTTTGCTTACATGAAATGAATGAACTGTTAAAATCATATTTACATTCTTTTTTCTAATTATATTTTTTTCATTCATGAAGCTTAAGTAAATTCGAGAAATTGATGTAAAATTCATCACACATTCATTAAAATCTATGTAGATCATTTATCCCATTTTTTTCTTCTGAAATTGCTGCTTTCCCTGAAGGATTATTAATGACGGGATGAGTAAGAGTATCTGAATTAAATAAGGGAGACCGAGATGAAAAAATCTTCCTTCATTTTGCCCCAGTTGATGTTTTTTAGAGGAAAAAGATCCAAATCAAAGCAATTAGTTGGAAAAACAAGTCATATCTCCAGAAAAAAATATGTTCTATTGAATTTTTAATCAATTTAATTTTTTTGTCCAATTTTACAGGTCGCTTGGGTCCACATTGATCGCCGAATGATTCTTACGATACACAAGCACATTGTGACGCGAATTCCTTGTTTCACTCAACATCATTTTTTGTCTAATATAAACCCCTTCCCATGGCTCTCAAGAAGGTACTGTCAGTAGGTTTTTTCTCTGAAATTGCTCCTTTCCCTGAAGGATTATTAATGATGGGACGAGAAAAAGTATCTGCGAAGGGGAACTGCGATGAAAAAACTGTTCATTCATTTTGCCCCAGTTGATGTTGTTTAAAGAAAAAAGATCCAAATCAAAGCAATTAGTTGGGAACACAAGCCATATCCCATGAAAAATTGATTTTCTATTGAATTTTTAATCAATCTAATTTTTCTGTCCTTCAGTCAAGTATATCATCCACTTTATAAAAAAAATACTACATGCATTTATGATGTCAGTCGAAAAGGTAAATAAATAAATAGTTGGGGGAACTTGCAAGATGTCCCGGACATTCATAAGTACAAGATAAATACTTCACTTTTCGGCAACAAATATGATCCTATTTTTATCTGAAGCTCAATCTCTTGTCAACTCCATTGAAAAAAAAAAGAGAAAGAGGGAGTCAGTTGAAGAAGAGAGAAGAGAACAGATTGATTTCCAATCTAGTCATTCCAGTCAGTCAACTCAACTCAACTTTCTCTCTTTTTTTCTTCTTCCATTAAGTCTTCCCTTTTCTACTCCTTTTTGCTTCACTACACTTCATATTGATATCTATCTCCCTCATCCACTCATCTTACAAGGTAATAATCCAAAAATATCTTTCTTGTTGTCACTTCCATTTACTTTCTATAGTTCCCCCAAACATTCTCGATGAGGAGAGCTCCGAGTCCCATGTGGCTGTAAGAGAACACCAAAACATTACGTTGAGCTGTAAAGCCGAAGGATTTCCGGAGCCGAGAATCACTTGGAAGCGTGAGGATGGTCAACCCTTTGCACTGGATCGGAGGAAAAAAGGTTTGTTCAACCAAGAATAAAACGATTTTCTTTTCATAGAGAGGTTTTACAGAAAAACATACACACAAATTATTTCAGGACAACTGCGCTTTCAACATGTTTTCATTGTATTTTCATCCTTTAATTCGGATTGTATGATGCAGTTTTTCATGGAGAAATTGGATCAAACTTGATAGAAACCGGAAAAGTAACACATGTTTGGTCATTTTGGTTCACTGCGGGTGTTGTATTTGCTTCAGTGGGCATTTAAATAAGCTTCATTTCTTAAATGTGTCATTAAGATATGACAAGAAATCAAATGTGTATCAATAAAAATTACTTCAAAAGTCTTCATTTAGTTGATGAGCGCTGTATCTGCTTTCACTGATTTAAAATTCTTCTGACAAAGTGTTCTTCATTCTTTGTTTGCATAATCCATTAACCACAAAAAACACGTCTTTTGATCAGCATTTTGCAAAAGAAAAATGGGAAATTATCCAAAATTAGAAAGAAAAGTAATCGGCTAAGATGATATGATAAAAACCACTAGAAATGTTTTTGTTATTGTAATATTAAGTGGAAAAGATCCCGGAAAAGCATTAGAGCTTGAAAGATGCCGCCAAACAAAAAAGCAAAAGCAGTATTTAATTTTTTTCTTTGAGGAAACTATATATAAAATAAAGCTATACCCTCAAATGTATGTCGGGGAAACACTCGATGTATATATATAAAAAAGCTATACCCTCAAATGTATGTCGGGGAAAACTCGATGTACGTTTTTGTGGTATAATGAAGAAAGGCAAAGTAAGTAAAAGCTTTGTGATCATCATTATCGTCACGCTGATCACATCACGACAACGATAGTGAAGTGAGTCTGTGTGTCATCTCCTCTTGAGTGTGTAATCGGTCAGGATTTTTTTCTCTGCTCAAGAGAGAAACATGAGCTAAGTGGTAAAAAAGTAGTAGAAGTAGTAGTAGTGGTATTAATAAAAAAGTGGAGAAAACTTATGTTTTTACTTAACTTGGAATGTGATGCTGAGAATGTGCCCAAGGAGAACAAGGACAACCCCTAGAGATGGGTACATTTCCCCCTTAAGTCTTTTTTTCCTTTGCTTTTCCTTCCATACCATCCATTTTTTTGTTCTCTTTTTTGCTCCTCTTCAAACAAGGAGCATAGAGAAAGCTTTTCCTATCAAATAGGTAATGTTCTACAAATACATTGTCTCTCTTCTCTTCTTTGTTTAGCGGAATACAGGCTTCGATTATGATGATGATGATGCTGATGGTATGCTATATCAGTCTGAACTGAAGTATTATTGAAGTTTGCTTGGAGAAAAGATGAAAAAAACTTCTTGACTGACTGATTCCCCGGAAAATAGGGAATAGTTGCTGGTTCGCTTGCTTGCCTCCCTGGATGGATGGATGGATGGGCAGACAAATAGAAGAAGAGTTGAACCATATGTGACTTGATAGTTAGTAGATCACCATAATCATGCCGTGATCAGTGTGTGATGTGAATTGGATACGGATTTGAGAGTGAGTGAAATCAGCATCGTCATCTCCTAAAACTAAAAGTATACTCAATGCAAGAGTATATTACTACATGATCCTCTGGAACAATGATGATCATGATCAAAAGATAAACTCAAACTTTCACTTTTACTTCCGAACAAAAGTAAATTGTGAGTGATTTGTGATTACTACACGATTAGAAGGGAGAAACAAGAGAGAAAGAGGAGAAAGAGCTTTGGTCTATCTACTATTTTCCTTGATTAAAAGGAATCTTTCTCTAGCTTTCGGTTTTATTTAAGTGCTTGGCTTATTCGTCTGGGTTTCTTGCAAAGTCGGGAAACATGAAAAACTTAAATCAATTCGAGTTTTGGACAACAATAGTACCAAGCATTGAGTATCCTATTGCATATTACGTTTATGTACGCATGCACATTTGCAAAACATGAATACATAGTTAACTTTTCAATGTAAGCTATTTATTTTTTAGACATAATTTAAAGTCATTTATAGTTTAAAATATCCGAATCGATCACCTTAAATATCAACACGCGACGACGTCGCCTATTGTTTGTTCTTCGACTTTCTTTTCTTATTAGTAACATCATTATTCATCGAAAGGTCGCTCCCGCTCCCTGCAAAAAAAGTATGTTAAGTTTTAAAATTCAAACAAAAGAACCGTTTAAAGTAACAGGTTTTCTTACCTGACGCTGACTGCATTGACTCTTTCGATGGAACTTTAAGACCGGAGTCTAGAAAATTAAATCATTGATTTAAGACTCAATAAGAAACATGCGAAGTCCATAAATAAGTAGTTTTAATGGATTTTTACCAGGTTCTGCGTCTAAATGAGTCTTCCGCGCCTTCTTTTTTGCCTTCATTGGTTGAGGCGAATGTTCCTCCTCTGGAGGTGGAATAATCAAAGTCGGATTAGGCAGTGTCCAAGGAGGCTGTTTTTGAGCAGTTTGTGGGCCTAAGAAAACAATAATTTCCTTATTTTCTTGCGTAATAATTCATTGAATGACCTTTTCAGATCAAGAATTACCAGCAGGGGGAAATTGAGCTGGTCCTTGTTGTAGCATTGGGTATTGCCCTGGCCCTTGTTGTAGCATTGGGTATTGCCCTGGTCCTGGCTGTTGCATGGGAAATTGCCCCGGTTGTTGCATAGGCATTCCTGCAGGTGCAGGTGTCACGCCAACCTCTTGCTGTTTTTTCTTCTTCATTTTGTAAATGCAGTAACCGCCAATACACACCAAACAAAGAACCAATACTACTCCAGCAGCTATTCCTACTATCACTGTAGTGCTCAAACTGTTGGGATAATTTATTTTTAGTTAAAACTCAAAGATGAAAATATTAAACGATTAAGAATAACGGCTTCTACCTTGATGACTCTTCTTCTTTGCTCTTACTTCCCGTATCATCTCCCTCATCTTTCGGATTTCTATCATAAAGCGCAAAAAATTTACATTTACGTTTATATTCTAGAAAATAGAATGGCCCTTGGAGAATGGGTAATACCTAGGAGGCTTGGGTCTCTTGGGACGAGGAGACGTAACCTGCACTCCTACTTTTGGAGGATTAGCCGTACAGATACATGAACGCTGAACTACTTGACATTGCATAAACTCGTTCCCTTGAAAGTCAAAAAAGCAATTCCTACAGAAAATGATTTAAATAAATCAGTTTTAAACTTTATGGATTATTACGTAACTTAATGGTCAAATACTAAAAAACCACTTACTTTCCACAGTATTGCACACATAGCGCATCTGTTATCTCTGCTGTCGCCGATGGGACTTGTGATATAGAGAGAGTAATTAGCAAGCCAAAGGCTGTCGTTGTCTGTACTGGGATTTGTGTTTTAAACACATTTGTGTCAACGACTCGCGACATATTTTCGGTTTAATAAGATGCTGCTTCATTAACCTCATAGCTTTGCTTGAATCGTCTCTACAACACTTTATATAATTGATTAATCGTTTTTGAATTAATGTCGCTTGATTACTTAGCTCGTTCTTTTAAAAAATATTGGAAACTGAGAAAATATATGTGAATGGTACAAGCCATGGGAATTACGATTTATGCATTTAAAAACCATCCTGGAATTATGTAAATATCAGGCTAGGCACAACCACGCTTTTGTAAGTACAATCTATTTTATTGTGTAAATGCTAATTTTTATTATGTATTATGTACATCATCGCCGCCGTAAGTAATCCTGAAAATGAGGATGTTTATGTTGGGTGTCCTAATCAGTGGCATATTGTTGTTGGTGCTGCATTACCGGCACTGTTTTCTGGAAAATTAATCCTCTTTTGAATCGAATTCTTCTTGGCCAAAAACCTGTTTTACGAGGTTCTCCCACGCAGAATAAACCTGTTAAACAGCAATAACGACGTAGCTGGACAGAGTTAACGGCGAGAGAGCTGTTCTCAGAATACTGTTTTAATATCTGCGAAGTTCCATAGGCTGTCGAAGAAAATAGCTCCTTGCACATGAACCCACGAATTTTGCACATGAAAAGCA
>JAHZMX010001368.1:0-10445 GCA_027743895.1 Seira musarum | reverse complement strand
TACATCTCGCATGGGAACTAGAAAGATGAAGACATTGAAAGTCCCTTCACATTTCTTGTCACCGTCACAAGGGCTCAGACAGGGTTTAGGTCCTCTTTCCTTCCCCCATTCCGTTCCACTGGGTTTTCCCCTTTAAGAACTGGATTCCACTTCCAAGACGAAGACGAGTTGAGTCTCACAATCGCAATCAGGACAAGATTGCATACAAAAAACGCCTTCTTTTTTTTCATTCTCTCTTTCGGACTTGTACAATGTCATAGTCATAACATAAGTACAGTAATACATATTACGAAGCGAAAAGTTTTTTTTTTTCAAAGCCTGTGTTGGTGTTCCACATTCCAGACCAGTACCAGCAAAACGAAGCCAAGCCTAAGCTTTCTTCGTCTTCTTCAGCCTCGTAATTTTCACTCACTCTTCTTCTGCCACTCCACTCCAGTCGAGCTTTTGGTTTCGGGAGTTGAAGTTGCATTCATTCCATTCGCTATTCGTTCGTAGTAGCAATAGCATAAGTAAAGCACATTTCCTTCTTCTTTTTCGCGAATTGCGAGTTCCCCACCTTTTTCCTCCTCTTGAACTAGATATTTTTATAGAATCGCTATCGCGATAGCATAAAAGGAGGAAGCCTTTTCCAATCTCGCTTCCAGTCTCTCTTCTCCTTCCTTTGAGAAAAGAAAGTTATTATTTTGTGCTCCGTTCCTCTAGCCGTGCTGTGGTTGTTCGTAGGGTCGGGTGCTTCTTGCATCTTTTTCTCCTCTGAATTGTCTTATTCTTTCCCTTTTCTTTTTATCTCGAGACTATTGTGATTGTGATTGCAATTGCAATTGTGAGTAAAAAGTAAAACACTCCCCAGAGGAAAATATTTTTTTCCCTGTATTCTGGAATTTTTTTAACATTCTGGAATTTATGAATACATAAGCGTGAAAAAAATATTTCTGGAGAAATAATAAAAGTGTCTTCCTTTTGTTCCTACTCTGGCTTGCTGGCTGGATTGGATTGGATTACAATTTGCGATTTTCGGATTGAGGTGAAAGTGAAAATAGTTGTGCAATTGAAATTGCAACTACTACTACCACTACCACTATTACTATCATATCATCATCCTATCCTCTTCTCCAGGAAAAAAAAAAGCTTTTCAGATTATTCGCACAAGTCTCGTGCCTTTTTTCCCGTTGATTTACTCGGTTTCTCGTGGAAAGGAAAATTGTATTGAACTTGGAATAAAAAAAAAGGATTTTGGTTTGGTTCGTTCTTTTTGTTGGATGGGACTGGTACTTTCTCCAGAGATCACTGGAGCGAAGCGAGAGAGAAGAGAAGAAAAAAAAGTCCTATAGACTCCAAACGAAAAACTCTGTCCAGTCCAGTTCGAGTTCTACTCTTGTAGAAAAGTTATTGTGGAAGCGGAGTTTTCTCTTTTCCAGTGAATGTAGGTCGGAGTGTACCATAAATCGCCGGGGTAAGTACCATCATACTGTCGACAACATGAGAGATGAGATGAGATGGGGAGGCATGGCAAAGCAAAACCTTGGGCTTGGGCCATGTGCATTCCATGAGTAGTATTTAGTCTAGAAATTCTAGAACTCTCTGAGATCCTATGACAGAGGTGGAAACGGGCTATTTGAATTTGAAAAAGAAAATATATCGGAATTTTAAGTGTATTTGCACTGTAATAACGGATTTGGCGATTTTTTCAGTCTAAGAACGTACAAAATTAGGTTGCGTTAAAATTTCTTAAAGATTTAAAAAAAACCCACGTACGTAATCAAAGTTAACGGATTTTGTAGCACTAATACGACCGTTGGTACAAATTTTTAACCCCAAAAGCCGCAGATTTTCAGAATCTCTGGCCTGGCCATTTCGTTGTTTTTCCTCCTACTTCTGTTTTGGTTGGGCTCCTTGCCAAAAAATTTGCAGTGAGCGTAAATCAAAGCGGTAAATCATTAAGATTTGTTTTGAGCATTTACTCACATCATCAAATCATCATCAACCTCTTCTCATCTTCCTCTCTTCTCTTCTCAGGAGGAGGGGGAGGGAGTGGAGGCGGATTGATGTAATGATGAGTGTCTTCTTTCATTTGTTAAGACGTTCATGATGATCATGGCCTGACTTGACTTGGCTTTCCTTACCGCCACCACCACTACCACGCGGATGTTTTTGGGGAAATGAATGATTGCTGGGCGAGTGGTGATGAAAGTGTCCTATTAATATTACATCATTGCATTACATTGGTTGGTTTTAGTGGGACAGGGATGGCAATGCAATGGGTTTTAACGGATAGATTAGTTGATGATGGGCAATATAAAAAAACTCGGGTTTAATTTATAAAATAACTTAATCGGGATTTAAAGTACTTTACCAAACATTCTTTGCCCAAAAATACGTCGATTCTAGCGCGGCCCTCAATTCTTTTTCATTAATTTGAAAGCTATATGCCCCCCGAGAAAGTCCACCTACAACATTTTATGGATTTGGTATCTTTTGACCGTAGAATTAAGTGGACTCTAAAACAAGTAGCGATTTTTCCTGTTAAAATCGGGCAACGATTTAAACATTTTGGCTGTCATTCGTCTACTAAATTCCTTAGATGACGTGATTATTAAACCCGGTACCCGTACTCGATATCCACACAGATTAAAATCACATTTTTCTGTGATCTCTGAAATATCTAATGAAAAATTGAAGATAAAGTTCTAGCTCTTGAGCTTGTTAACATTTTTTCTGTTCTGATGTTTCGTAAAACCGCCATGGGAAAATAGCCACATCCTGTTTGCTGGTGCAATCCCAATATCCGGCTGATATGTTATGTGATGTGATGATATGATGTTCCATTCCATTCCATGTGACCTGGTCTGGTCTGGTCTGGTTTAGCTTTTCCCTTCTTTTCCCCAACTTTCACTTTTTTTTTCGTCTGGTCGAATANCGTGATTATTAAACCCGGTACCCGTACTCGATATCCACACAGATTAAAATCACATTTTTCTGTGATCTCTGAAATATCTAATGAAAAATTGAAGATAAAGTTCTAGCTCTTGAGCTTGTTAACATTTTTTCTGTTCTGATGTTTCGTAAAACCGCCATGGGAAAATAGCCACATCCTGTTTGCTGGTGCAATCCCAATATCCGGCTGATATGTTATGTGATGTGATGATATGATGTTCCATTCCATTCCATGTGACCTGGTCTGGTCTGGTCTGGTTTAGCTTTTCCCTTCTTTTCCCCAACTTTCACTTTTTTTTTCGTCTGGTCGATATAATTTTTTTCCACGTATTTCATTCGTGAAGGGAAGGGTAAACGATGCATTATCATGTAATATGATTCAATAGCATCTGGCGTTGTTCCCTCAAGCCAGCAAAAAAAGTCAAATTGATTTCGGTTGGATTGTCATTGTCACCGACCAGACCAGACCAAACGACAAAGCACAGTTGGAAGTTGGAAATGGTGATTGTGATTATGATGGGATACTGACAATTTATTTCTTTTGATAAATGTGATGGCATGTATCGCAGCGCTCACAGGGATACCAAATGGGCTTTAATGATTTTATCGGGGAATTTTTGCAATACTGGAGCTAGATTACAACACTAGTCGAATTAATCACGCCAAGTTAAAATAAATCCATTTGCGTCATTTACAAAAAAAGTCCACGTGTTATCACATCCTTTTCCAAACCAGTTGAGTGAGGTTCATGTTGCAAAAGGAAAATAAGTCAAAGAGGAGTTACAGTTCCAGAAGAGTTTTGATCTTCATGTTCAATTGAATTTGTGATATGATATGTGCTGTGATCTGATGATGCTAAATGGTGCATTATACTGTGCAAAAAGAGGCTAAAAATAGATAACAAAAAAATTGTGAGGTAGAAAGAGGAAGATGAAGATGACACGAGGTTATACCTACTGCTACGTTACCTATGCACGTACCTGAATTGATAGTAATTTAATACGTACGTGACGTGGACAAATGTGGATGGATATTTTTATGCATTGCATGCCATGTCAAGTCAATAACAAGTTTTGTCTTCGGGACAAAAATGGACATTTTCTGGAGAATTGGTGAAAGAAGGAAGGTTACTTGCACAATACCAAGAATCATCGTTTCCAGATAGACCGTGTCTGGTTTACACAAATGCACACAGGACAAAAACCTTATCAAAACAGAAAATGTTTGTAGAAAAATTTGCTAGTGCAACTTCATTTGAAGTCGTCTTGCTCTTTTCCAAAAATTTTCATCGCTGACTTATGGAATCCCTGTGGTTAATTTTAATTGGATGTCAACCTTCAAGTTTAGCCCCCTACCAAAATTAAAAGTTTTACACAATCGACGCATGAGACCCTTTTTACTTACGATTACAACCACATCACAATTGACAATTACATTTAAGAAATAAATCCTGATTGTGCAGATAAAATGGAACTTGGGAAAAAACACGCACACAAGTATAAATGGGATCAGTCCCGGGTGGACTTGGTGATCTAGATCGCATCGCATCACAATCACGATCCAAATTTAGAACATGAATGTATTTTAAATGCATTTAGCATTAGGATTACGTAACGAAAATAAGTCGAATAGAAAATCGCTTAAAGCACATTATTTTCTATCATTATGAAAGTGTAGAAGTAGAAGGAGTAGAGGTATTATAGCCTCAGAGTTTTCAGTCCCAACTTGGCAAATAGACTTTTTTGTAACGATATCCGGACAGGAAAGAAAGGAGTCACTGAGCCACAAATTGAATTGTTACTAGTTCAGTTACTACTTCGGATATTCTCTCTATCCCCAGAAGAAAAGAAAAAGGAAGTGGGGAAAAAAAGTCTGACGCGGGTGTGTAGATGTTCATGTTGATTGTGTGAGTGCACAGAATACAGGAGTCAGGCAGTTTAGCTAAGGTATAAAATCATTACATTTCAGGATCATTTCAGACTATGATTCTAAATGATTTTATTCGCTCCAAACAATTGTAAATCAAATCCAACTTCGTGCAAATTAACGAATTTTACAAGTGAGATCAAATGAAATTGCTAATTCTACCTCAGGCGAGTTTTGTTTCGGCGAATCTGGAAATATGAAATGGAATGGAATGAATGGAGATGAGATGGCTAACTTTACGCTCTACCTGAGGTAAAACACGTTGCTTTACTTGCATCCCATTGTTCTCTTTTTTCTGTTCATTCTTTCTCTCTTCAACTTACTCGATGAGGAAAGAATGATAGGAATGACGTCAGCTTGCTGGAAATAAATGGAAACGGGAAAAAATGTGAAAGATTTCTGGTATCTAGTGCAGAAAAAATAGGCCTGGTTAGAAAGCCACAATGACATTTAGATGTCCGTGCTCCATGGTATTTGGGGAAGTGAGTGACGATGACTATGACGATCGTGGATTTGGATTGGGAGGAGGGGGGAAAGTGATGGGAATGGTGATGGTGATGACGGTGAAAAGCCGGGCTCAGCCTGACTGACTCAGTCAGGGTAGGACCATGCCACGCCATGCCAGGCCAGGCCACATGTGTGGAAATGTAAAAATACGAAGGGAAAGTGAGATTGAAAAGATAAGGTCGTTTAGTCGTTAGTAAAGATGTTCGTGAGCAAGTTGCAAGCACTTTTTTTCTGGGACATTACATGAGTCAGTTGAAAGGACATAACGTCACTGGAATAAAAGAAGTGTCCTACTTTTCTTACTTAGTTATCGGGAAACTTTTTAATGGAATAAAGGTCTTCCTGGTTTTTTAAGAAAAGGGCGAGGTTTGGCTGACATTTTGGATAGGTTTCCTGCCACATATATTGCGGATGTTATTTTGCGACCAAAGCTGCGTTTGAGTTTTGATTGGACGCCCTTACATTTAAAATCGTTTGTTATTCTTCTTTCCCTTGATCCATTTTCTGATTAAGTTATTTTAGCGAGGTTATCTTTCCTTGTAAAAAGTAAAAAGTGACTTCTTGTCTTTTTTATTCCAGGTAAACTGAAAATAAATAAATAAAAAAGCAATTTTGCCCAACGCTTGCTTAAAAATCTATCATATTTAGGCATGAAATTGGAAGTATTAAATAGTTAAAATCTGAATTTGCAATGGCGATAATGTATATTTCATGTCGAAATTTAAAAGCACCTAAAATGAGACATTTTTATTATTTTTATGGGAGTCGAAGTTGGTAGGTGAAAGTGAAGAGTTAGTGACTAGTGACGTTCTTTTACCTGCCCTCATCTTTTTAACGCATTTTTCCTGCTCCGTTGAACCGAACTCAACTCAACTGTACTGTATGCCTTGGTTTGGCATAGCTTTGGCACAATTTGATTTTACTTTTCCTCTCCTTCCCCTTCCCCATCATCGTGATCATCATCATCATCTTATATGCCCGTGGGAATGGGAGAAAAATGTTCACGTGTGTTCAGTCAGTGTTCACATCTCCTCTTATTCCTCGACAAGAATAATTAAATTTAGAGGAAAAAGTAGGATTCCAAAAATTTTCAGGCTAAAATAATTATTTTTGTCGACAAAAAAATTGTCTGTATCCTTTCCCGTTTCCTGAAGTGATGAAGAAAAAGGATGTTCCTTGGGGGAAACAAGAGAGTTGAGTTGTTGAGTCATGGACTGCTTTTCAGGATTGGATTGCATTCCAAACTTAAAGTTGCAGAATTCGCAGATTTTTTTAGATATCCTTTCTCTACTGTGAAGAAAGTTCTCTTCAGGGATGGTAGTGGCAGATCGGCTGGGGAATTTATAAAAAAACTCGTTGAAATATTTCACGACTCATTGGCAAAAAAAGTAATAGATATTAAGGCATTCAATTTTACTCGTGTAAATTAAACCCCAAAATTTTCAAGAAAAGTAAAGCACTCGGAATTTAAGTTTTGGTAAAATCCACTCCCACTCGACCCACTCCAAGCGTCACTGGTTCGTTTCACGATCCCTGTTGTACCGGCTTCAGGCGTCCAATCATTATATTACTGTTCTGCTCATAACATCCATTCCATTCCCATCCCATTTAATTTTAACTAAACCTTACTACCTATTCAATCACATTTTCAAAATAAGTGGAGGTTCGCGTTTTTTTGTGTCACTATTTTGAAGAGAAAAGAAGGAAATAAAAAAATGAAGAAGAAATCAGGCCAGACCAGACCAGGCCAGACCGAACCATGATAGGCTGGATGAATAGATGAAAATGTATTTCCACTTTTGTGAATTGCAATTGTTGGGAGAAAATGGATAGAGGCTTTATCGTTCTCAGAACAGAACAGCTTTTTTAGGCATGGTATAATGAATGGTTGGCTCGGTTCAATGGTTTGATGCGATGGACGGACGGGCGGATGATCAACCAGCCTTTATGAATTGATGAGGTGGAAGAGTGTATTGACAGAAAATGAGAAAAGGTAGTAAAAAAGCCAAAAAGCTAAAGCTGGTCTGGTCACATATGATAAGGTAGGGAACATTTCCAATTCCTGTGAACAAGGTAGTTTATGAAGTAGTAAAGTTTATGATTGATTTCGATCTTCTAAAGTTAAGTGGGAAATAAAACGTCAACTTAGCGACACTGCTGAAGATAAGTTAAAGCAGGTGTAAAATCTTTAAAAAATATTCCTGTGCAATTTACCGGGCGACTAACTAATAAAAAACGGATTGTACGACAAAATTAAATACGTTCAAATATTATTGCCCCAGATTACCCATACACCCAATCCATACTCTCAAGTTCTATCCGCTTTGCGTTATCTCTGGTCCTTTTAATCTTTAGGCACTCCAAAAAGCTTAAGCAAAATAGTCGAAATTCCAAACTCTTTTCCTCTCACTCAGGACGAAAGTGAAACCAAACCGAAACCGAACCAGGCACTTAGTTTTTTGGCCTTGATGTTGGTGATGATCATGATGATGTTGATCATCATGATCACGATTCACGATCATCACTTCTCATCTCATGACCATCACATCACATCACATCAGATGAAAAGACCAACCCTTTTTAAAAAGGGATCTCCATTTTCTCCTTCTCAACTTTCTCTTTTTTCCGTCTTCCACGCCTTTATCAAAATTTCACTTTCACTCAACTCAACCCACTTCATCTTACTTACTTTTTTTACTTCTTTTTTTGTGAGGAGAACATTAAAGACGAAAAAGTCGAAACAAAAAAGAAGGAAATCTTTTTGAAGAAGAAGAAAAAAAAGAGAAAGTGGAGCATGTAGCGTAGGCATATAAAAAAGCTTAAATTCTTCCACTCATTTTACACAAAAGAAACATCATCTTACGCCGTAAACGAATATAACATCACATCACATGGTCATGATCATGTTCTTCATCTTTATCTCGTTTCGTTGGAATGGGTAGATAGAAAGAGTCAAAGTAAAAAAAAAGTGAAAGCTGAGATTTCTATTTTCTGGGAAGAAAGGGGAAAACTGTATTTTTTGCGAGTTGTGAGTTGTGAACAACGAACGCAACGATTTTTAAATAGTTTCCTGTTCCGTTCCCATCATTTATGTGAGGAGGAGAGAAGGAATGGGAACTCATGTTGAATGGAAAAGATTTTCCGCTTCAACTTACCATAAAAAGGTGTATCATTATCATTATTTACACTTGTCTCTTCTCGAATTCCTTAGGAGGACATGGTTTTTCATCAGAGATGGTAAGAATCAAAATCTCAGGGTTTTAGTAATTTAAAAATTTTGGGTGTTTTTCAATTAACGAGGTTACATGGGTTCGAATATTTGAATAACAAAAGCATAGATGAATTTTACTTTATTGTGCAATTTCGCGAGCATTCTAAACTTATTAAGTTGGATTACATAATTCCTAACCGTTTAAAGCCCATTCCCATCTCTGGGTTGGGACTCATCGAAAAGTGTGTTAAGTCCTTGGCATGGCCCTATGTACACAATTGCTTAGTTATCGTCCTCGTCTTCTCGTATTCGTTAGTATGTGGCTATACTCCAGCTCAAACATTTTTTTTCGCCTAGACCAAACACATAAGTACCTATATATCATCTCATTTTACATTTCACTTAAGTAAGAAGTATTACATTTCCTGTCCTGAAATGTTTTTTCGTTTTAAGAACGATGAACATGTTTCCTTTAAGTGTGTATTCGCCTGGGTGAAAAATACATTTTTTTTAATTCGCGTAATAACAAATTCCACGTTGCAATCAATTAATAACGCTCTAAATAACAGGACTAAACTATATCAAGCACAAGTAGCAAATGAAAAATCATGATTCACATGAAAAGAATAAAGAAATAAGTAGTTTGTGTAGTAATTTACGTTTTTATTTGAACACACAACACGCTTTTCTGGGATAATTTGTAACGGATGCATAATTACTTAAGTAATACGTCTGAATTCACACTTTGCCGAGTCAGGAATAACGGATTTATTTGATGAGCTAGTGATAATTAAATTATGAATGTAGAAAAAAAATTGGATATGATTTGATTTAGTACTATTAATTTGTTTTAACAATTTGCAATATCAGACGAGAAAAATTATCATTGATTCGTTACCAAAAAAATCCGGTTGAATCGGAATTGCGTGGAACAATTAACGGACTGGATCTAAAGCTCTAGATAAATTAAAAACGCCATGAAACGCTTATATGAAACTGTTAAAATCAGCCAGACTAAAAAATTCAAAGTATTTTTGTGGATTTTTTCTCGTGGCAATGTAATTTCGTTGAAAAAAATTAAGTTATTACGACCAGACCTTAAGTTCAATAAACATTTTCCAGACAAGACTGTTTTCTATTTCCCCGAACTTTTCAAAACATTTTTCAGAGAAGCAAGTATAATTTACCTGTCTTTAATTAAACTAATTTTTCATTACAAATTATATGAAACACGACATATCATTCCAGGAAAATAACTTTCATCTTTTTTCCTTAGCTCAACAAAAATGAGTACCTGTTCGTCATTCGTCACATTCCATTCTTCATTTTCTCGTGAATGAAAAGAGCATTTGCTTTATTCCTGTAATAAAAAATCTGTCTCTGTCCTTCTGTCATCAGTCTTTGGAACAGAGATCACAATGACAATGGGTACTTAATCCGGGTTTAAATGGGTTGTTGTTTCCAATAACCCTATTTTTGTGTAGTCACGGATCTGTTTTGCAAAAATTCGAAACGTAAAGGCTGGATAATAATTGATATTGAGACGTCTTAAATGTAATGAGTGTGCCAAGTCCATTATCCCATTTGCATAGGTTGATAGTTTTCCAAAGCGAACTAGTGCAGTTAAAACAGCGATAAGGACGTAGCTGAGTAAAGGGTTAAATGCTGTCTTTTCATCCTGTTATAATGTCTTGTTGATACTGTTGTGCATCATGTCCCATAAATTGTCATAATATTCATGCTTCATATTGCTTTCACAACAGTGTACACGCAAATTGTTTTAATTGCCGATTGCCGTTTACAGTTATAAAATTTCAAAATTTTAATGTAGCAATGTTATTCAGTTTTTAAAGGACTTTCGAATGAG
>JAHZMX010001367.1:0-15544 GCA_027743895.1 Seira musarum | reverse complement strand
TTCGTGATTTCATAAAGACCAAAATTCACGTATAAAGAGTCCATTGCAGGTTCTACCTTGGCGTCTCCAAGTTCCGCTAAAGCGATAAAATCTGTCAATTTATGAAGTATTCCATCGAATGGACCTTGAGTCTCCAGCGGTTGCTCCAGGTCAATCTGTAAAATAACTTGTATTTTAAATTCGGCAACTTAAAATCATGGCGTCTCATAATAACCCTATGTGTGTTACATCATACCTTAACAGGATCAATATTCCGTGCGCTGTAGCAAAGTCGCCAAAAGTAAATTGAAATTAAAAATATAATTCAAGTCATTTCAAGTCAAATTCATTAAGTTTAATGATACACACATTCAAACAAACTTACCGAAGTTCATTTTCAATGTCATTGAAAGACAACTTCTTCGATTTTTTCTGGCTCATCCAGTAGCCCAACCGCTTTTTCTTCCCAGTCATGATTACCGTGGTGGCCGGAACTTCAAGTGGATCATCCATAATCTTAAAATCACGTTAATACCTGAGAGATGAGTAAAAAAGAAGCCACTGTTTACAGAGAAAGTTTCATTTATGATTCCAATTCCATACACCAAATGAATAATAAATAATAATATGTGTACCTGTTTCAGTTTGAAACGCAAGTGAAATGCATTTTATAAACTTTTAAACACTCTTAAAATTAGCCTTTTAACTTTTAGCTTGTCATTTAATCTGTAAAGTGGATGTCAAGTGCAGTGCACTTCAGGCCAGTAATTATTGATGAGCTGAAGATTGACAAATACGGTGGGAGGAACAAGGTGAAGCTAGTAGCGTTACGCTGCTGGTGAGCTGATTGATGCGCGTATTATCACTTCTTTTTTTTATCGTTGTCAGCTAGATTATCCAGCAAGAGTAAATACGTAAATATAAAAAGCTCACAAAAACTCATTCATTAAATTTTAAAATGACTTTAATTTTAAAGATCCACCCCCTTCTCTTCCCTGAGTTGAAGTTGAATGACGCGTGGACTCGGTCGGACAGTAGTCACTTGAACAAACAATCAGAAAAGAACAGAAGAGGAACAAAACATTAGTCAGATCATAAAGGAAGGTGAGTCTATTTACATTTTTTGCGTAGAAAAACTTGTTTACTTACAGGTACAGGTAGACGTGTGATTATGAATGTGATCAAGTTTTTTTTTCCTACTTTAGTTTTAAAAAACTTGATTTTATTCATTCAGGCAAATCACCTTTCGTCCTAGTCCTCGTCCACCACCGCCGCCGTCCTCCGTGATGGAGGCCTAAGTAAATGGGCTTCACTTTTGACTCACTTGCTCAATAAACTTTTAATTCCTTTAGACTGTTTGGCTTTTTTCCCTGTCTTGGGCTGTCAATGGAATACTTACAGCTCGTAAGAGAACCAGAACCAAAACCCAACACATGAGATTTTTACACCACAAAATACAAAAATATGGCTTACTGCATGCATGGAATGGGAATGGAGGCATTCACATTCTTTGCTTTTCATGCATGTGCATTTAATATGCACGCGTCAAAAACATTTTTTTTACTACTTCCTTTCCACCTCTCTCTGGCTCTGGCTTCGTTGGAAGGCTTGCTTGTTCCATCCATCCATTATTATCCAAATGCAACAGGAGAAATAGAAATAATCTCATAATTTCATCACAAAGGATTAGATTATAATTTATAATTGTTCGGGTGGAGCCATTAGATTATTCGGGATTGATGCAGATCAAAGAGAGATATGCATCTGCCCAAATCCGAAATGAAGAATGGCGAAATGACATTGACCACAAAATAAAACGCAACGACTGCGACGGAAAGTCTATTCCGTGGCTTGTTTGTGGTTCATTTGACTCTGAGCTTCATTGATAAAAATAAGTATTTTATTTAACTTCATTATCTTTAGAAAGTACATTAAAATTACTGATAAGATAATGTAAGCCATTTTCAGTATTGCGTAGTGCAAATATGTACAAATCTGAATCTGTCATGTCATGTCATACTCATTCATGATCACAAAACTTCACCGAATACGATGTCATAACTTTTGTTTTTATGTGAGATTAATGGATGGTAAAATGATATCGAGCGTGATTGATAATTTCATTTGAAAAGCCCATTGTCAGGTTTAAGGTTGAGAATTAAAGTTGATAATGCAAAAAGGCGCAAAAGGGGTCAAGTGGATATTTTTATCTGAATGAAGTATGAGGATTACAAGTAAAAGTTAACACACAAAAAACTAATTAAATATTTTAATGTTTTTTTGGTTTCTAAATAATTCTTTGATGAATTTTGGTGACTACGACAGGTTCATTTCTTTGTTGAAATTAATCCTTGCGTTTTAAGTGAGATTAGAGGCTGTTGTAACTTTGCTTTCACCGAAGGAGTTTCCTCCTTGCCCTCTAACGTTTTCGTCGAAGATCTCGATTTCCCCGACTTTAGTGAGCTCCTCGCACTCGTTAAATCCCCTCCAGATGTGTCTGATGCCATGCTTACTTCAGGTGAACTAGCTTTCTTGGAGGATCTCTTTCCCGTTGATTTCTTTGAACTTCTTGCACTTGAAATCGTTGAAACCTCTTGTTCTTCTTCACCTCTTGAAATATCGTCTGCCACTTCGTCCGCTGCCAATTCTGAGCAAAGATCTGTCGTATTATCCTCCTTCTTTACACTTCCTCTTGATTTTCGAGAATTTCTTGGCTTTGAAGATAAGCCAACATCTTCCTGATCTGGTTGAGATGTCGATGTTTGAGTAATTCCCTTTTCGTTATCTTCTTGGGGCAGTGTGCTACCTGCTGGCTTATCACTTGCCCTTCGTTCTCTCTGTTTTTCAGAGGATAACTTTTCATTCACTAATTCTTCATTTAACGCAGGTGGTGGGGCAATGCTATCTCGGCTCTTACAATGGGTATTTTTTCGTGATAATTGTGCTACTGGAGTAGGGGCTGCTGATGTATCCAACCCTGAAAAATTAATACGGGGAAACACACATTCAGTTAAGTATATATTTTAATTGAACATTTATTAACAAGTAAATTTGAATTGAATTTTGCAACACTTTTTGTAGTTTCGATAAAAAAATTTAATGCAGATATGGTACGAATTATGAAAGTGTTTTGCAAGAAAAAGCGCTATGATGAAAATAAAATTTGAAAAGAAAGACCACTGACTTTTTCAGGGTTGGATAGATTTGGAAAGGTTAAGGATTTACAGTAATTCTGTTTAAAATCTTTATTAAGTACTAAAAATTGGATATAGTTTTTTTGTGGATTAACCTTTCCAAATCTATCCAACCCTGAAAAATTAATACGGGGAAACACACATTCAGTTAAGTTTATATTTTAATTGAACATTTATTAACAAGTGCAATTTGAATTAAATTTTGCAACACTTTTTGTAGTTTCGATAAGAAAAATTTAATGCAGATATGGTACAAATTATGAAAGTGTTTTGCAAGAAAAAGGATAATGATGAAAATAAAATTTGAAAAGAAAGACCACTGATTTTTTCAGGGTTGGATAGATTTGGAAAGGTTAAGGATTTACAGTAATTCTGTTTAAAATCTTTATTAAGTACTAAAAATTGGATATAGTTTTTTTGTGGATTGATTGACTTGAAATACATATAGCTAAACTACAGTGTACATTAAGCAAATCTACAATGTTAACTTACTTTTACTTTAAAATATTAATTAATTGTTCAACAGAAAACTAGAATTATTTTTTTCAAAACTAAATTCTAGAAACATTTGCCGTCATAAGAGGCAAATTAAAGGTTGGAAGTAAAATGTACGTATAAGTTTCAAAAGAGAAAAGTGAACACACGCATAATGAATAACTTCTGCCTGCTACATCGCCATTTGCAATGATCGTATTACACTTCCGTACCTGATGTCCGTTTCAATTTCTGTTGCCCTGAGCATAGCAATGGGGATTTTGATTTCGGGTCCAGTCATAAGATTATTTAGGAACTCTGCAAAACAAGGATAATTGTATTCCATTAAATTGCTGTATCACATTGCCCCAAGTTAATCTTAAACTTACTTTTGTAATCCACCATGCGCTCATCATCGGGTTTTCCACATTCCTCGATTACCTCTTCCGCTTCATCTCTAGGAAGCCTTTCTTCGCCTAAAAAATACTGTCCCCATTAATTTCATCTCTCGCTTTCAAGCTTTTTCGTTCCAAGTACACAAGTGTTTTCCCTTACTTACCGTAACCTTGAAGGTAGGTGGCCCAATGTTGTGGCACTAATTTTCCCAGTTCTATCCTTGTCATAACCAGAAAGAACCTCAAGATATTCCTCAAACGTCCCTTCTTGCTTATCTTTCTTTGCTTCTTGGTAGATGGCAAGGAATTCATCAACGCTGAGCATCTTTTCGTCTTCAAAGAAAAAAAAAGTTGAACGTCAAATCTTTGAAAATTTATACATACCCAGTCACTGGCTGCCTTCTGGATAGACTTACTTCGTTGAATCGTGCCTCCCAAGTTGCTGATACGCTTCAAGGATGGATTTAAATTTAACGCTCGGAGAGCATTCCCAAGTTGAAAGGCATCGATTTTGTTGCTTCCATCAAAGTCATAAATGGAGAATGTGAATTTTGCTCCTAAACAGTTCACAAAAATGTTATCTTAAATCATCTTCAGAAAATGTGAAGTGGAAAATTAAGATAAATTCCCTTACTTGCAGTTTCCTCTCTGGAAAGAGCCGCCATAGCTATATTTGCTGTTGTTGTAAAAGGGAATTCACGAAATTGACAAAAACAATTTTTTTTAAAACAAAGGCTTCCTAGAATTTCCTTTTGAACAAAATAATATCAATACTTCAATACTGATTCTGTATGCACCGGGTGGAGGCTGAAATCACTTCACCCTGAAAGATGTTTAAGAACTGACACGATCTCCTCAACCTTTGGTCTGATTGAAGGAGAAAAGATGAGAGACACACCTTTTCCCCATTACTTTGGTCAAATATAAATCCAAGGATTTTTGCTACATATTTATAAAGTCTGAAAAGGTGATTGTACTTATACTCTAGCCTAGTTATCTTAAGCTACATATCATCACATCTCCAAGCAAAACATCGTAAAGAAAGAAGCTTCCTGTTCACTTCATTAAGCGCATAAAATTTTATTTGAAATTCTACAAGTGCGAAGGTGGAAATGGATATTGGATTTCCACGTCACTATTTCACCAATGCTATGCTTCATTTCAGGCAAAGTGGTGGTGATCCATATTAAATATATTCCAAGAGGCGATGTTGGCGATGATGATGATGAGATGACTAATAATATATTAGATGATGTACATACATATGGATTATTTTTCGGTTTAAGCAAACAACTTTTGACTGAACCGTTTCATTTATGAATTTCTATGAAATATTATTTTAGCAGGGACACATTTGTATATACGTCTGCCACTCGAACTCTTTAAAATATCCCGAGATTGACGCATTCCACATAAAAAAATCTTGCTTTTTTAAATGGAGATCCCAGGTAATAAGTTTCCACATATGAACGAGGTGATACAATTTTTTTTCTTCTTTACATGAAGTAATACCTAAAGAGAATTCAGTAATTTCGAAATTCATATCATGCTATTTTTAAAAAATTCCACGCTACGAAAAAAGTTCAGCTCGCTCCGAAGAAAATGAAACTTTTCATCTGTGGAAAGTCGTAAAAAATATATAAATTACGAGGATTGTTAGAGCATCCAGAGCTTAAGTCATGTCAGTAAAATCCTGCCACACAAACAACACAACTCAACTCTACATTTGCCACACCACAGAAGTCTAAACCATACACGGAAATGAGTAAAATGTGGCGCATCGCATGATGCCTCCATAAACTTTGACATGATGATTCCGACAAGCGTTTTCTTCCTTTATAGGAGCATCACATTTTTCGCTTTACGCAATGAAAAACGAAACAGTTATATTTGGAGTTTTGAACATAACATTCATATTATTATATTTACTGTTCTTTCTCAAGGACTAACGGATAATCCAAAACATTTACAGCTTTAGGTAAACATTCCATAGCATTAAATATTTTTTTACTACTTACGTTTCTTCTAACTTTTCATAACATAACATTTTTTATATAAATTACTATTTTCTAGAAGTGCTAGAACTACTACTACTACTACTGAACTACTTTTTTTTACATCTTAAAGCCTTTTGAATTTGTAACGAACAAGATTGCAATTAATACGTGTCGCGGTTGTGTTGTGATTACAATTATAATTTTTTTTCTTTTGAAACACAGACCAAGTTAATGTATCAAGTTTGAATAAAACAAAACATGTAGGTATTGTCTTAATACAAAATTTTGTAACCTTCCACCTTTTCCTTGTTTACGAGCTATGAAAAATAAAAAAAAGTTTTTATTTTTGAAATTCTCATCACAATCTTTTCATTTCTTTCCAACGCTCAAAGTCGTAAACATCACGTTTTGTAGGTAGCAAAAAGATGTAAGGAATTATGTGGGTTGACTGACGGCTGTGGTTTTCGAGGTTTAGAATTCAGAGCGTCTCTTGACTTAACATCAGTGTACTTACTTTCAGGCCATCATCATCATGCTTCGGCGGTGGTAGTGGGGATTAAGTGAATGAAGTCTTCTTGTGCCTTCCTCTAAATAAAAAAAAGTAAACAGAGGTAGAAAGGTTGAAAATGAAAGCTGTGAAACTTTTTTTTAGTTTCATTTTTTTACTTATTATTCAAGTATCATTCATTTCATTTAAATTGGAATACAGAGAGAAAAGCTCATCCTTCCTTTCTACCTTAGAATTCAGAGCGTCTCTTGACTTAACATCAGTGTACTTACTTTCAGGCCATCATCATCATGCTTCGGCGGTGGTAGTGGGGATTAAGTGAATGAAGTCTTCTTGTGTCTTCCTCTAAATAAAAAAAAAGTAAGCAGAGGTAGAAAGGTTGAAGTATCATTCATTTCATTTAAATTGGAATACAGAGAGAAAAGCTCATCCTTCCTTTCTACCTTTGTACATTGTACATGCAAGAAACATCCATCCGTGCATGGGATAAATGTGAGATGTGGAACTTAATCCTTTTTACATTTCAAATTAACCCAGTTGAAAAGTTGCCAAAAAATATTACTTACGTCTATCTATATATGTGCGGTAGTTGTAAAAGAGAGAGTATGTGTGTTTGTAACTTCCATTAGAACGAGTAGTGGAGGGAACCTTTACTACCATCGATATCGGTGTCGTAATTGTAGCGATTAGATTTGGCTAGGGCCCATTTGTGATCATAATCGAGATCAAACACGGTAAGGAATTTATCTGGATGTATTACATCATACACGGCCGTTATGAACCCATACATGGTAATCCAAACTCCAACGGCCAGGCATGTCCAAAAGCACGTTCCATGCCTGTAGTAGTAGTACAAACAAATTCATGAATTTTTATTGTACAAAGAAATGCAAAAATATTGAAAATTACATTTCACACTCACTTTAGCTCTACATAACTATCGCCAATTACGATACAAGGTAGTGCCTCCGTGACGGCTGCCCAGTAGAAGTAGATAATTGACGCGGACATCATCATAGTTCCTATTGCAATGTAACCGTAACATCCATATCTCGGGATGGAGGCAACCAACACAATATTGATACACCAACCAACCAGTGCAAAAACAAGGATTAAGTATACATGATATCCGGCTTCAACAATCCTGTGTGACCATTCAAAGCCCATGTTTGCTGATAGGAGGCACTCATACACAGTGAGAATTGGAATGGGCAAGCCATCATCCAGGGCTCTCGCCATTACACCCTCCAAATTGCTTGGGTTGTACATCTTCACCTTCAAGAAAGGGAGAGAAAAAAAATAACATTTCGAAATTGGAGCTGTGTGAGAGTGTGGACAAAGCCATTAAAGTCCACAGACGTACGGTAATAAAGAAAGTGGGGAGATAAAAAGATTTCCTCTTTTCTCTTATAAATTAAAACTGAACAGAAAAACACATCTTCCATTCCACCCTTTAATGTTGTTAATTAAGGTTGAACCGTTTCTTTTCCTTTAAGAATTTGTAAAAGGATTCTTGGCTATTGCTCAAGGCCAACACTTTCACTACCACAAATAAGTCTTACTGCTCTACCCCAACTTACTTTTTCATTATAGAAAATCTCAGGGGCGAGATTTCCATCCGTTATGAGAGTCAACGATCCATTGCGACGGACAGCATAATTTCTATCGATTGTGGTCAGCGTTACGTTGAATGACGACAAGCCAATATGGATCCCTAGTGAGTACTCGAATGGCTGTAAAGCAACAAAACAAAAGGAAGAAGAAATTCTATTGTTTTGAAATCAAGCTCTGCATGACACAATAGAACTATTCATGTGGGAAGCTCACACTTTTTTGGAAGACAAATATCAAACACGCAATATTTTAATTAACTGTCTGGCATGTTCTCTCCCTTTTCCTGGACAAAAAGACTAAAAAGAATCATACCTGTGGTATATAGTAATCCAACGGAGATTGGACCTCGCCATGACCTCTGATCCATTCAGGACAAATCAAACATAATCCAATAGTGAGACCAGCCAACAACCCATTCACAGCCTGGAAAAAAGTAAGTAGGTCAGTTACTTACTTGATTCCCCAAAAATTAATTAATTCAATTTCGACATTCCCTTTCTTTTCCTACTCACCGCAATAAATGAATAGAGTTTGTGGTTGATTGCAGGCATAATAATGAGACAGGCGATGACAAATGTCAATGCAGTGCCCAATATGTAGAGGAAGGAACTCTGCATGTACATGATGGCTGGAATTCGGTTCTCATCCCCATACCACGCTGGCCCACCTGGGTTGTAGCGAGCTAGGGAGAAAAACCACCAGGGGTAATCCCATGTTGTGTTCCTGTCACCGGAACCCTTGGATATTTTTTTAGAGGAAATAAATTCAATACATTAGATTTTCAAAGAAATCGAAATCCGTCTTTTGTGTTATTTGTTTTGATCGCATTAATAAATTGAGTTGTGTTTTCTGCTTTTCACAAAATTGTATTTTCCCTTTCAGCTTGACCTTCATACTGAAGCTTACCATTTTACGTTTTTAATAAATGAGCCCCTTTTTACAGGAGATTAGGATCAAATGCTCTTTGACCGCCTTTATGATTTCGACAAATGAAGGGGTAAATAAGCAACAGAAACTAATGTTTTTCTATTGAAAATGAAGCCTCAATACTTTTTCCCATTTCCAGGATCGGATGTAGCCTCCAGCCTGCAGCCGTAAGTAGTCTAGTCGCAAAACAAATTCATCGTCATCACATCATCAGCTTACGAATTGCATGTACCTAAGTACTGTTCTATATGACTGAATCGCATCATAATCCCACTTAAAAGTTGCGAGAGGTACAATAGGATTATACATTGATTTCAACTAAAATTTCCAAGAATCATGCAAATGTGTACTGGGAGGATTATTGTCAAACATCATTGTAACAATTTTATGCTCACTCAGTCAGCCAGAGTGCTCTTGTAAATAATTATTTAAATGCGAATTTTTGCATTTTTGCCTTAATTCATTTCAAGAGAACTGTGTAACTTGTGCTTCAGCAACAGGATTATATAGCATATTAGACCAGCTTTTTAATTCAAAAACATTTTCGGCTTTTAGAGTGCTCATTTATTATCTATGTATCTGTAACTCATCTGAAGATCATTTACAAAGCTCAAATCTCCAGAGTTTTACTCACTTACTTTGACAGAATGCAACGCAAAAGGGAAGAGGTACTAACTTACATGCAAAATTGAGAGCTTATCTCATTCCTTGCATCTTTGCTATATATTATTACAGACTGAAGCTGTGAGGAAAAATAAAGTAAAAAAGCCTGGCTGACTACGACTTGGCCAAGTTAAGCAGGTCCAGATAATATGCAGAACTCGGGTCATTTCCCTATTTTCTTGGACTTTGGACAACTTTTTTTTACTTGAACAAGTGCTATTGTCATGTTCCAGAAAAAATACAATCTAAAAAGGTAAAGGTACATTTATAAAGTGATAATTAATCTTCTTCCCGCATAATATAACTTTATCCAGAGAATTAGACCTGAGCTCGGCGTGGGTTGACTTGGATGTGGACAAAGAATAGGAACGGGCATTTCAGACAAAAGAGCAGGCGCCCATCGTCTTGCAGCCATATAGCCATCGTTTCGTAACGTAACATAACGTAACCAAACTAACTAAGCCAAGCCACGAAAAACTTTTTTTTTCGCTGAATCCGAAGAGATATCATTGAGGGAGACAAGAAAAAAGGAAAAGTTTTTTGTCAGGTCACAATGGGACGAAAAGAAGGGATTTTGTCTTATCTCTTCGCTTTCTCTCTTTGAAAAGTAGTTTTTTTGGCTTCGCTTTTCTTTCAAGGGAAAACACGAAAATAGCGAGGAAAAACGAGATGTTTGCCCATGTTTCTTGCGTCTTCGAGCTAGCGTACATAGCCCAGGGATGTAGTAAATGCCCTTGTTTGTGAGCTAATTAAGACATGTAACAAATAACGGGGAAGTTGGTTGAAGAAAAAAATAAGGATAATGAAAAGAGAAAACGAAGTGGTCGAAAACGACGACAACAGCGGTGTGGATAAGGAGAAATTTCATCCGGCCTTTGTGTCCTGAAAATGAATAGCGGCAGTTGGAAAATGAGATTGTGGGCACAAACTTTTGTTTTACTATCGCATTGAATGACGGTTATGGTCTCTGAATTAGCCAGGTAGATAGCATTTTACAACTTTTATTTCGTCTTTTGTGTTATCCCAACCCCTTTTTTAAAAGTTTAAAGTTTATCTTCGTGGGAGTGGAAAAAGAATGCATGTTCATGCTCATTTCTTGGAATTCCCTATTTAACATCTAATTTATTCTTTGAGTAACATGACATAAAAGAACATTATGATTAAGCAATATCTGAAAGATGTCTGAATTTTATTACCTTATTTATTTCTTGCTTAACATATTTTGTACGTTACCGCTTACCATGAGATAACAATGAAAGAAGTAATCAACAATTAGACAAACTAGAATTAAACAAATTCATTCTTCCACGATACCATTAGTGTGCTACGCAATTTCTACCATTTCCGCTATCTTTAAATTCCGTACATGTCATAAGGGACTTGATGGGTCATTAATTTGGCTTTTAAGAACTTTTAAATATTTTATTCCACTCCTTCAGTATTCGGAAAGTCACTCAAAATTTAAGGTAGGTACCTGCTGAAGATATACATGTATACACGGTCAACACTATAAAATACCGAAGGCGGTGACAAACAAACTGACGAAGATGAGAATAGAAATGTATGCTAGTCCAGCATTCAATTGCGAACAAAATACGAATCAACTGCAGAATCAGAATCTGTAGATATCTTGGATTACTTCCATTGTACTGTCATTGATTAAAGAAACCACTAGTGTCTTGAATTCAAAATGACAATGACATTCTGCAGATCACTTTGAATTTCTCAACATTTCTCTGTTCTTCCTTATCAATGGCATTCTCTTCCTATCATCGTTGAAGTAGTCGCACGCATTTAATGCTCGACATGCACATTTTAAAACTTCTCCTGTTCTCAGGATCAGCATCCACCAAGCCAAGAACGAATAAAATTGGAAAAAGTTATCACAATAATTGCTTCCATGAAGAACTCGTTAACGCAAATTACTTAAAGAATAAAGTGTCTCTTTTTGCATTATGCGTGCTTTTAAAAAATTCACACACACTCCAACTTCATCCCATTCCATCTAACTAGCCCAACTTAAGATATTGAAACGACAGCGCAGTGCGGAGTAGCGAAAAAGGAAAACATAAGAAGACAAGGAATTCTCCTGAAGTTTTAGTTTATCATCGAAAAAATTTTTGTTAATAGTTGAGGAAGCTCATGCATTCTTAAAATTGCGCATATTCAAGGATGGGAATGGCACGTGGATGGGATGGAAAAAATTAGTCAAGAACAATCTTTGTCACACGTTTCGTTTTCGCTACCTCTCCTCTTTCAGTATCTTTTTTCTTTGGGAACACTATCGCCGGAAGATTTAAGCAATAGCAATAAAAACGAATACCTTACCTTCGAAAACTTTTATATTTCTCTCTCTTTCTGTGGGAACGAACATGTTTTGAATTTGCGTAAAAAGTTATTTTCTCGTTCATCTAGGAAGCCTTGGTTCTGCTTGTGCGTTTCATGATTACAGGTTCAAGGTTAGCTTTGCATTTGATTTTGATGAAAATTGAAACCTGCTCAAGAGCTAAAAATCGAGATGATTAATTTTACTATAACCCCCACATAAATACATAATTTTAAAAATTTTCCACCACATTCCTTACTCCGCTGAATAGCTTCACTGCAGCTAATCCACATTGAGAATCACTCACATCACCTCATGTTAAGCTCCACCACAGCCTTGGGAAGAATCGGAATTTTGGCAATAGAAAATTGAAATTGGCACAACATTCCTTTCCCGCTGCGTGCAAAAACACGTGAAGTGTTGGTTAAAAATCACAGAAAAAAATTATATATTTTGTGTAACGCTGGTTCTGAAAGAAAAAGGCATTAGAGCCTTTTCAAGATTATGACATCCGTTCCATTATGAGGTTCAAATTATGGCTACTACTGGTAATTTCCAGAGCACCACAACTACCACTACTACTGCTCCAGACCTTACAAGACACATAAATCTTTTTATTCTTTTGAGAGATCGCCTCTCTTCATTTCCCTTCCCTCTTGTTTTCTCCTCTATTTTTAGTATTTCCACTGTTTTGTCTCTCTCTTTTTTCCCTCTTCTTTGGGCGAAGTTGTTTAGAAAGCAATTTTTGCTTTTTTAGCGGTTCTCCTCTCACCGTGAACAATACAAGAAAATAACTAGTAAAGTCTTGGAATGAATGGACATTATGAAAGGAGAAAACGAGAGACTAACTCAACTCCCTTATTTTTCTTTGGAAGATGTTCTTCCAAGTCAACACAAGAGATAAGTAAGTAGGCACCTATATATTCCTTAATGTCCATATATATTTTTTTTCCTTTCTACCTCCAGCAAGCCCGCAGTTAGTTTCTTTCGTGTATTTATTTACCTTTCAACAGCAGCTCCAAGAAAAAAAGAACAACTCCTCATCAACACCTTTCTTCCTCCAAGAAAGAACCTGAAAAGAGTTGCGTATTTATACAAACCTAATAAGGTACGGTGCTTGTTGGTGCTACTGATGGAGGATTTGTTTTCTCCTGTGCGTTATTTTTTTCCAAGTAGGTACTTATTCCGGCGTCTTTTCATCCACAAAAGAATAAGATAGAACTAGTCCATTCCAGTCCTTTCTGCAAGATTCGGTTTTTGCCTCGTGTTTTGGCGCAACATTTTTTTTCCTTTGAAATTCATTTCTTTGTGTTTCTCTTCTTCAGCCACAAACGAAATTCATGCGCCTAATAAGTTTGCTAAGAACCAAACCGAGCTTCGCACTCTCATTTCCCTTCTCCTTTTACTTTCCTTAATCGCTGTAATGGTACTCGTATTGAGATTAAACAAGTGCCATAAAATAAGGTAGGCGCATTCTTTAAAAAATAAGTGGCCTGCAAATAGCATTTAATTACTGATTTAATTTACGACTAGGTTTTAAAACACTCTCATTTTCTCAATAACCCTCGTTTCTCATAATTCCCCGTCGTTGCGATTTGCAATACACATTTACTTAATTGCCTGAATTAATGATGTCGTTGAAATTTTTGAAGAAAGCACAAGTTTCTCATTACTCAAACTTAAAACATGTCCCGTCTTTTTAAAATCCAGTTTAACGAGGGAATTCCTTATTTCCACTTTCCATTGTTATTGGTGTACTGTACTACCTCATTTCTGAAATTGGGTTTAAAAGAGCCCATAAAAAGGATGGAAAGCACGTGGACAATTCTGTTAGTGTAGGTAAAAGATTAAAGGTCCATTGAAGAAAAGTATAAAAAAAATCGGTGGAATGAATGATATATCCTTTTGCCAAGCAATTGCTCCGACTAGACTTTTCTTTCTTTTGTATTTGACAAGATCAAGATGATCATGCATGTAAGACGTTGTTGTTGATTGGAAATATATCTTTTTAGTGACACGGAACAAGAGCTCGTGTGTGTTTTATGGCTTTTTTCCCGTCTAATATGTACCTGTTTCGTTTTTTCCACTTTAATGGCATAAAATACGACACTCTACGGTCCGCTACATTTTGCGACTTGTTCCTTATACTTTTGCTTGTTAGAATTAGGACATTATTCCTTCTCGCTGCTTGTGCTTACACGAAACATAAAAATGATCGTATCGTGATTGTGAATCGTGTTGCACGTTACCCTATTCTTCAGTTTCAGTGTGAACATTACATTTTTTTACATGTTTTTACATTCGTATTTTGCGTATCGTGGATCAAATTCCTTTGCAAAAAAAGACTATAGAACCAAACGTGGCATGGCGCTGTACTAGCGTAGCGCAGCATGTGGTAAAGTCTCGTGGTTCAAGGTTTACTGAGAAAAGGCGAAAAATATATTTGTGACGTTCTCTCCTTTCCCCATAAAAATTTATACAGGTGTGGTGGTTGTGTACCATGCATCTTTGTCACTGATTGTTGCTCTTATTCTGTCACGACGAACATGAGCTATCTAAGGTTTCACCAGATTATAAATCTTATAATAAAAAATCACATACAACAATAGTCTTGTACTTGTTCGGCTTCGGTATGTGTGTGTATGTGTGTGGTGGTGTTTCTCGGGGAATGTCCTTGTCCACCACATGACAGATTTGCACGGTTACATGAGCAATCTGTGCGTGGTCTACTGACTGCTCTCTCCCTGAAAATATATGACTTGCCTTCTCACTTTCTTCAAGATTTTTCACGGCAGCATGACATTCTTTCTTGCTCAGTCAGTCGTCCATCGTTGCTTTGCTTTTGCTTGCATGTTGCCATTTCCTTTTTGTAGTTTGTTTCTTCAGCAGCGCCGAGGAGGAAGGAAGATGGATGATTTTTGCATCCTTTCGTTCTAGTTCAAGCCGAGCAGTGGCAGTGTGATGTGATAAGTTTCAAAACAATTTGTCCAAAAAGATTTCATAATGTCCATCCATACTTATCCATATGGGAAGTCTTTATTGAGGAAATGCCGCCCGTGTGGATATGTACTCATTTCACTGCTGCGCAGTATGAGTTCCCAGGCTAAACTAATAAATTCTAAGAAATTCCTCAATGTGTTCTTAAAAAATCATTATGATTTTATTTCTCAATTTTTACATTCCAAATTTTTTAGCGTTTTTCCACTCAAATGAATCCATTCTAGGCCTTTCGGGAGCCTAAATTTCACATTTTTTCTTCTGAAATTCAGGAAACCAATTTTCTTCAGCTATCAAGCTTTAAAAAAATGTATGTACTTTATCTATTCTTGTTTCAAAGATTTCATTCTTTTTCTGTCTATTTTACTCTTTTGCTGAAAATAGATGCGTACATCAAGACAAAAGAGTTCATCGTCTCGTCTTCCTCCTTTTTTGTAATATGAGGGCAGAGAGGGAGACGTCATAAAAAA
>JAHZMX010001366.1:5485-20414 GCA_027743895.1 Seira musarum | reverse complement strand
GTTTTCTGCTAATGAATGAGGAAATGATAATAGAGTGAATGGGAGTGAAAAAGATCTTAAGACTGGGTGGACCCCCTGCATAAGAAAGTGTACCACTGCTGAGATTTATGTTTAAAAAATGCAGTCATCATGATCAAGTGTGCTTTATTCTCACGAAATGGTTCAGAGATATGCATTAAAAACTCGGTACTAACGCAAGGGGTGGTTTATGGCCAAATTGAGGAAATCCCATGCGTGAAAAATTGAGAAAAAAAACTTTAACGAACGGAATAAAGTTCATGACATGCAATCCCATGTGTAACAGCAATTGTACACATAGAAAATGACGTTGTTGAAAAGCCAGACGAGTGAAACATTTCAGTACAATTTCCTGATTCTTTCCTGTAGAAAAATCCTTGTCACTTTCATTTCATCCAATCATTTAAAGATGTCATGTGTGAAAGTATAAATGTGTATTTTTATAATTAGCGTGGCAGAAGTATATTACCATGAATGGTGGTAGGTAATAACCTGTAGGTTTTCAGGCGAGAGGAAGTTTGAATTTGAATATAAGGCTTGTTGACATGTTATGCATAAAATAGAAAAAAATAAATGAAACAAACCAAAGAGCCAGACCAGGCATGATAGGTTTATTGTTCCTCACACGTCAATATAAAAATGTCTAACTTGTTTAAAATGTATCGTGTGATCGGTGCTTTGTAGATGTAAAGGCTTCATATATTTGCATGATACGATGAAATAAGTTCATGCGTTTCATTCAATTTTTTTATAAGGCACACATCTCATTATTATTTTCATCGCCAATAATATATCCTGCGTAACTAGATAATGTAATGTAGCATGCAAGTTTTTGAGTGAAATCAGTGAAACCAGACAAGCAGACCAAAGTCATCAGGTAAACTTCCCAGGTACATGTTTTGAAAAAAAAATATGTCGTGTTCGTGTCATGATTCATTGTTCATATGTCTGGCTCGTCCTTGTACTTAAATTGCTGAATATTGATATTTTATCCAGAAAAAATAATGAGTGGAGCGATTCACATTCATCATCATCCAAGCAAACGTTTAACGTAAATACCATTTCTATATTCTTTCGGCATTGACTTTGACTGAAGACATTGAAAGCATAAAATATATTTTTAAAAAGAGTCCATTAAGTTGGTTTATGCTCTGAAATAAAATAAATTATGGATAGGATATAGGGATAAGCTTTAAATCTCTGAGGTCAGCACAAGTTTACGGCCTTCCTTTTCTTCCCAAATGGAAAAAGATGGATCAGTAAATAGTTTCTAGTAATACTTTTTCTTCTCTCACTTAACGCGTGTGCTGTGACTCAATACTGCACAGTTTTAATTGAAGTTATTGATTGATCATAAAAATGTAAACAAAACCGTTAGGGCTAACCCTGAGCTTTCATTTTGTTTTGTTTGAGATATCGTTAAAAACTACTCTTTCTTTCCTTCCTACAGCCAAGCGATTTCCGAAGTAAATTGCTATCCTGTCTAAAACGAGATGAGTTTGTTTGTAAAAGTAATCTTTTTCAATGGGAGTTTTCATCAAAAGTTTGCGTTGGTTTTAACGGCACTTTGTTTAGTGAGTAAATATTGTATTTACTTTTGCATTCATAAATCATTTCGTTTGATCAAACAGTATGCTTCCATGCTGTTGTAATTTCGCAATAATAGCAATTTGGCGTGGTGCATGTAAGTATTTGTGTGCGGCTGCGTGTAGGGAACAATCATATGTAATCTCGAAAAAATTTCATGCGTGGGCTTTCCTTTCAATGACACGTTCTCTTCTCTCCTCTTTGTTGTTGAAAACGCCTTTGGTTGGATGATGATGAAGAGAATCAAGTGGGTAGGCAGATTTGAGATTTTTTCTAATTTTCTCGCTGGAATAATTATGTATAGTAAGCATGTAGTTCATAGTTCATGTCGTGTCGTTAAAATGTTGTGGGAAGGAGATCCCGTCGAGATTTTTAATTTGTCGGTATGAAAACTCAAATATTTGCCGAGAATACATTCACTGATCGTTTGGGTGATAACATGAATTAGGAAGTGAGGAGCCAGAGGGGCACAATGAGGGTTGCATGCCTGGAGAGAGTGGGAAGCATTTTATATACCGTAATTAAATTAATGGCTATTATGTCAATAAAAATGAAGCGTCCTCTGTAATTTGCTATTCGTCATGTCCAGAAAGTTAGGAGTAGAATCGTGTTCCGGGTTGAAAATGGTGAAAAGAGTGGTTGCATTCAGCCGTTTGTAAATAGACAGACAGTTCCGCACTCTTTTCAAATTGAAACATGAAGGAAGAAGTAGAAGAACAGAGCCACAGGCGTGCCAATGCATAAAGAAAATCTTGTGTTCCAACAATAATAAGCCAAACCAAGCCATGGTTGATTTGAATCGGGTCAAAAATTGCATAAAGCTTATCGTCGTGTCTTTTGTGATTTATGACATGACAGGTTACATTTTCATAAGTATTCCATTCCATGATATTAGTATGTATTTTTGGGAAAAGAAACTGGCAAAAACTAAAGTTTAAAAATATCTGATGACTTACTTTCTTCAAGTCATGCATGTCTTGATTCAACATGGCACTTTTATTATGTTTCATTTCCTTCTTTTAATGTCACTTTAAGATTCGCAAACTTGTAAAAAAAGTCAAGTGCAAAATGATGATTTACCTCGAACAACTCCAAGATCATATTTTATTTCTTCGTATTTTTCTCTCGATTGTATAATAATCTTGAATGCATTCACTACTTGGCATTTTCGCACAGATGTGCCGAGAATAATATGATTCGCGATGGAGCTGACTTAAATGGATTTTTATCTCAGTTTGGCTTTTCCTTGTTTGGCATCCGAAGAAGTGATTCTTCTTGAAGCGCCCACTTGCCAGCAGCAGAGAGTCTAAAACAGTTTGGTTTAGTTCTTCTAATCTCCACTGTTAATGTTTTATCTTGTGAAAGGAGGTCACCAAGAGAAGAGCTCTACAAAAACAAGAAGATGCCAAAGCCATATTAAATGCAGTTTTTTATTACACTCTTCTACTAAATTTTCGTTAGTGAAGAGGTAGGTTTTCAGAATGGGAAACCTTATTAAGTGCGTAATAAAATGCATCACATTGTATTCATCATCAGAAATTTGCATTTTCAACGGATAAAATGCATTAGACAGAGATTTTGTTGAGTTGATTGGCTAGTTAGTAAAGATAGGATATTATTTTTGAAGGTGCCATGTTTGTCGAAGTGAATGTTGAAAATAAAAATGACTACGATACCCATACCCAAGCAGTTCCTTTATCAAAAGAAGAAAATAAAAATTTAAATGAGAGAAACAACTCTCAAGATGTATTTTAGGTTTAAGATGTCAAATACAAAATTACGTGGGATGATGATTCAAAGAAGTAATAATATATATATACAGCAAGCAATTAAAGTAGAAAACAAGCTGAGGTCACATCACCTTTACATATTATCAATATCATCAGCATCCTTAGTTTTAACAGTATTGCCCGGATTTTATTTCCCTGATTCATCATAATCAAATCTTATCCTCATTTTCTTTTGTATCACTTTTCATGAAATTGTATAGCGTGAACAGGATGAAAATTCGTTTTTATCAAATCAAGAGAACAAATTTTCTTTTAATTAAAAAAAGAAATTTGAGATGTTTGCTCTTCGTACTTTGCGTTAAGTAAAAAGGAAAGTATATAAACATCGACACAGTCCAGAGAATTTATTCATAAAAATGTCATCAACTATAGTCTAAATGATCATCGAAAGTGTACAATTGAACGTAAATTTTTAAAGCATCTTTTATTTGGAAATCCTCTGGATTCAATGGCAATGACATAATTTTTATACGCGCTACTAACTATAATACTGTCATTTCTGTTTTGATCTTCTACTCCACAAGTCTAATAAAATCTTTAAAAAATGTGCTTTTAAAGAATTTAATCTCTATATTTAAGGCCCATGCTTGCATTACTAAAGTCATAAAGAATGAAAAAATATTATTTTGATAGCTGTATGGTACATATTCATATTTTTGATTTGGAATGCACGTGCAAAAAGTTTTGAGCGTAGGCAACTTTCATAATAATAAAAAAAGGAATAATTTGGCGAAGATGCTTTGTCTCAAAGCAATGGAAGGTATGGGGAATGTGAAGAATGATTTAAAAGTGGATGTAAAAATCGCGACGTGTTGTAATCTCACAGAGGAAAAAAGTTTTGCATCCTAATTTCTAATAACAAACCAATTAACATGAGTGTGCCAGACTGAAAGGCAGAAAATGAAGATACCTAATATGTTTCCTTCGTAAGTCATAAGTGCAAGTGCAAAAGGCAAATGGATGAATAGTTGGTTAACTTGGTTGTTTGAGGGTTGGATGCGTGCTGTTCATGTTTGAGCTGGATTGAATGAATTTTTAATGGAAAATGACGAAGTGATGAATGGATGAATGAATGTAATATTCCACATCTTCAATGGTCCTGTGAATTGTGTCAACCTGCATTTATTAAAGAACCGCTAGTCACTATTCACCCTCACTTTTTTAAGGATGTATGTGCTTTTGGAGTTGGATTTGGAATAGATATAATTTAAATGCATTAAGCCTTTTTAATCTTTGCGCGTGCAAACGCGTAGGCAGGGGACTTTGCTAATTAATGAATGGTGATTGAGTTGTGCTGATTATGTGTATTGTAGAACTAAATTTGACTTCCGTGTGTTAACATCTTGATCAAAGAAGATTAATATTCTAATGATGATAGTCTTGCCTGATAATATTTGAATAAATAATGAATTCCTCAATTTCTCGCTATATTTTATTACCCTGTTTTTGACCATGATCCATAGATAAACGTCGGCGTAATTATGATACCACCGGACACAATGGCTTCACCAATGGAACAAACAATCGAAGCAATAGGAACTCAGATTTTGACTACGACTTTGCCTCCTCCTTCAAGTTCCGCACACCAGAAGAAGGTAACCTTAGCTTATTGATATTTTGACTGAGTACAATGATTCCTGCAATGTCTAACCCAAATAAAAGGAAAGAGGCATTACCTAATTATTCCATCTAAACAACTCGATTCAAATCGGCAACAACAATGTAACCCTCTTTTTCACAATTGCAGTGTTCAGGGAGTTTTTCCGCGGCGACCCATTCGCCGACTTGTTCGACCTTCATTTTGGCAATCATCATCACCATCGCTCCTCCAGAGATAATATACACAATAACCGTCATAGTCATCATGGAGGTCCGCTTCAGTCAATATTTTCTTCACCATTTGGATTTGGCAGTGGATTGAGTCTTGACTTAAACTCTGGTTTTGGACTAGGAGATGATTTCGATGCTTGGGGACCAGCCGCTGGGATGGGGAATGTTAAAAAGACATCCACCTCAACTCGGTTCGTCAATGGCAAGAAGATTGTCACAAAAAAGTAAGCACAAAAGTCCTTTAATTTAAAAAAAATAAAATACTTCATATCCTCCCAGTCGTAATACCCGCACAATGGAATGCCATAATAGGCATGCCTTTATTGTTAAACTATGACGTGTCATAAAAGAGGAAATACGATTGCGAAAAAACATATTCGCACTAGAAACCAGCAAGGGGTGAACTTTTTTTCAAGTCATTTCCCCGCAATTTTTTACTGGTTTCATAAAAAGAAAGTTTAAAATGGTTTATCACGCAACATTCAACGCAATAGCACAAAAGCCTTTTTTATCGTTCCCGTATTTCCGCTCATTGTTAACACACTTTCATGCAGATTTTTCTAAAAGGGTTAATACGATCATGAGATGATACAAGCAGGTTATTAAACGCTTTTATTTGTTTGAGCCACAATCTCTAGAAAAAAATGTGAGAAAATAGGTATGTACTTGAAAACTGTACAACATTAGTATTTGCAAAGGCGAGGACGAGGTAATGTAACGCTTGAAATAAAAATAAAAGAACTATCCCAGGAAGTTGTCAGTAAAGTTCTAGGTGTGACTGTGTGGATGTGGATGCGACTAGGGTCATCAAATCTTCTGTAGGTCAAAGAGATATGCTATGAGAAGAATTTAAAAATTGAAATATATTCAATTGAATCCATATTTCTTCACGCATCGTCTGCGGCGTTATTGTCCTCGTAATTGTTATCACGTTTTTTAGATAGTGAGTATGCAAACTTCCGATACGACTTGACTTCATTATCCAACTCATAAAAATATTTTCTCTATTTTCTTTTTCACTATAGATTCATGTTGTTTGAGTGCACAAGAGTCAGCGTAGAGTCCTCCGACTTTTTCGATTGTATGAACCAAAAAATAATGTGTATTTTTTATTTTCCGGTTGAGTTGAATGTATGTAGTAGCTAGTGAATGTAATGTGTAGTTTGTGCTTTTCCAATCCGTGTGTGATTATGATGATGATGATGATGATGATGATAATGTTGCTGCTGTGAACATCTGTCCGTTGATAACCTTATTTTATCGGATGATGTTGATAAGCATCATTAATTTGAATTTTCATGATGATCATATAATGATCAATTACTCTCCACCACGAAACCAATTTTGTCTTTAAATCGTATTAGATTGAACTACTTTCTCTCCACCACTTACATATTAGTATCTTGAGCTTCTTCTAATACGCAGGAATATAATAAATATGGCTAATTCAAATGATGCCAAGATTTCAATTTAAAATGAAGAGAAAATTAGGAAAAAACTTTAGAGATTTCCTCCTCCTCTTCTCCTATCAGATTTGAAGTTGTCTTTTCTCTTGAAAAGCCATATCTAATAAATCATACGATTAAAGGCCATTATCTTTAGAATGTCATAATGACTCCTCAATTCCTCATGAAAGCAGCTAAAAATGCTATTTTTATTTTTATGAAGCCCATTTAAAAGAGACGGATGGGACTGATGCTGTGCCTGTGACATTGAAAATGATTTTCATAACACGCTTTGAACTTGAATCTCTAGTTATCATCTCGTCTATTCCACGTGTGCACTTCTATTATTATTTGTGTGAATGCAGTTAGGCCACTCCGATGATAAGATCACTATTATGCGAGAGAATGCAAAATCATCCTCTCACTGTACCCCATTCAAAAATCATTCATTATAATCGAGTTGCAAAACTACTTGTTACTTTAAACAATTTCGAAAAGTTCAGTAGGCATTTGAAGCTCACAAAGTTCAATTCAATCTGAACGAAAACGTCATTTCAGTATTTGCAGCAACGACCTTTTTATCGTTTACTTCACACCAATTAATTTCTATCGATGAGATGGGATGAAATGAGATGTGCAGCATACCTTTTAGTGCTCATGTGCTCACATCATTTGAATGAATGACCACTTGAGAAAATTGCTTCTGCATGAACACAAACAACATGATGCAATGATGATACAACCCTGCTACCCTATCATTTCGAAAAAAGGTGTTGATCGTATCGTTTTATATTTTTTAAAAATCAGATCCATTTTTTATGACAATCCAGTTTGAATTGCAAATTACGTGAAATCTTGAATTACAAAACTAAAAAGTTTACACTAAATTATGTCATGCAGTAATAAAAACAATTGTGCGTGTAACGTAATTGTAAAGTAACATCTCGTTTGAAATTATAATCTGATTGATGCGCGTAATTTATGCAAACAATTTTCTAACTATTTTGCTTTGATTTCTGCAACAGGGTAATCGAGAACGGGAAGGAGACTACGACAGTATTCGAAAATGATGTTCTCAAATGCAAGACTGTACGTGACATCGGCTACCGATAACCATCTGAATCGGATCTTAAGAAGAATATAATCTCAGTCAATTTTTGATCGTCGTAACTCGTCACCATCGTCGTCATTTTCTTGTTATCTAAAAATAATAATAATGTTTCAGCGCTCTAAGAAATTATGGTCCTTGTGTACGGTTAAACCTTTAGTCAAAAGCAAGCCCAAATGTAAAGGGCTTGATGATTTTTTTTCGATCACCATCATGATTGTCATCCGTTCCGGTATTCTGATCTACTTAAGTACACACTCTGTAATTTCGTCGCTTCGTTCGTAACAATCGACAAAAACATCACCTTTTCTATATCACAATGATACATTTTATATTGCGGGACAAATCTACGCTGTGGATTTAAAATAATAATAAAAAACGGTTTCTAAAAAAAGATTTTCAATGATACTTTTAAAACTTGTCAAGCAGAACCGAACTGGTGAATGAGAAACAAGCTCAATCTCGTAGTATGTAATAAATAATAAAGTTTTCATTGGTCCTTTTACATTTAGAGGAATAAACTGTGAGGGTGGCTTTTTATACAATACGCGGGAAATAGTAATAACATGCGTGTTAAACCCAAGATGAATTAAATTTTTAAGTTTTTAGTCTTGATATATTGTAGGCTACAAACATGTTTACAATGTTTTAAATGAAAACCTTTTAGATGTTAACGTGTTTTCTATTGACACAAAAAACGATAACGTGATTTATCCGCATCATGAAAACACGAGGATTGCAAATTCTCCGCATTTATTCATCAAATAAAATACAGATAGGGAAGTAGTGATAGAGCAGTATGAGCCATGTACAATGTAGAGAGATGAACAATTTTTTTTATTGTTGTACTCGTATTGTTTTAGGTATGTTGCTTGTACATGTGCACATAGAAAAAAAAAACAAATCTTTGTTTTGTCTATAGAATAATAATTTTATTGTAATTTTGTGTTATTTGTATTATTATTGTAAACACACCACTATTTTTAAGTTTCATGTAGGTAAATAATAAATAAAATACATAGTATAAGTTTAAGTTGTAATATGAAACTCACATTACAAAACATGTAGGATGATGATCAGATTAGCAAATGATATGATTTCTGCTGGGGAAGTAGTTTACAAGTTCCGTCTAGCCAATTTGAAATAATTTTTATGCTCCGCTGTTATATACAAAAGACGCTATTTACTAAAACATTGTTACTCCTTCCATGCTCTACGTATTGTTGAGAAAAAAATGTCGTAATATTGACAAAGGAATTCGGGAATATACTAGTCTTTGACTCATCGCATCGGCATTACCCGGTGCAAACTTTTTAAAAAAGTGAATCGCATACCGGAAACATATCTTCTAAATGCATACATCACAACTAGCTTCTACTTTTTAATCACTACATAGCACAGCACAATCATTGGAGGAATACATGCCTTTTCTTCTACTTATATTCCTTCAGATTTTGTTTCCTAAAGAAGTCAAAGGAAAGAGATTTTACGAAAATATAAACTATCCTATTTTTTAATCACTACATAGCACAGCACAATCATTGGAGGAATACATGCCTTTTCTTCTACTTATATTCCTTCAGATTTTGTTTCCTAAAGAAGTCAAAGGAAAGAGATTTTACGAAAATGTAAACTATCCTATATGTACGTACATAGTTTGCAAAATTGTTTAAAAAATGAGGAACTTGTTAGCAAAGCAAATCTTATCAACTAAAACAGTTGGTTATGATGATTACTCCGATTAATCTAAATTAAGTGATATAATATTACACTGCATTGTTAACATAATCGATATAAGAAATGAATTTAACGAGTACAGATACAAAAATGACGCTTTTAATAAAACATTATATAATACATAATTTAAATTTTAAAGTGACTTATCCATGTTTATTTTCTTAAGGTATTTTACTAGTTATAATTCATGATTACAAAACACAACGCCATCGCCACCGTGAAAGGTTCATAATATTTCATTCATATTTACTGACTAGTACTGGTCACTTCCATGCAGTCAGAGTCGTAACATAATCGATATAAGAAATGAATTTAACGAGTACAGATACAAAAATGACGCTTTTAATAAAACATTATATAATACATAATTTAAATTTTAAAAGTGACTTATCCATGTTTATTTTCTTATGCTATTTTACTGGTTATAATTCATGATTACAAAACACAACCCCATCGCCACCGTGAAAGGTTCATAATATTTCATTCATATTTACTGACTAGTACTGGTCACTTCCATGCAGTCAGAGTCGAGCGTTGTTGGAGCTATGTAGCTGGTATCAGCATCAACAGCATCCGAGCTTATGTACTCATCTGGCGTTAGTTGATACGGTTGCTCCAGCCACAGTTTCTGTAATTCATGGTGAGGAATTACGTCATCGTCGACTTTCAAATTCGTCAAGATTTTGTCTAGTGTAAGATTAGGGTTTGGAGATGGGGTAGGAGGTGGACTGACTGGATTGGCGACTGGTCCGAGATGTTCTCCAAACATTGAACCGACCAGAAACTAAAGCAAAATTGAAAGTAATTTCAAAACCGTATTAGACTACCATTAAGTAAACTAAACATTATTTATTTCGTATGACGATACTCACAAAACCATTTCCTCCTAATGTTCGCTTCAAAATTCGAACGCGTACAATGGTTTCCTTCTCGATGGTTTTTGAGGGATCGACTTGGGATCGGTACAATCCTTCCTTGACTAAACCGTCCTTGTTACCTTTTGTAATAAGGGGCCTCTCTTCATATTGAAAGTAATCTCGATCATTCAAAGACTACAATTTAAAAGTAACAATGAATAATTCAATAAAACTGTATAGCTATTCCACCTAATGATTACAATGTAATATTTCTTACGTAGTCGCGAACTACTCCATAAACACAAGCATAACGGAAGATGATACACGTTCCAATGATCTTGACGACCTCTGCATCAACCACTTCTCCAACGATAGGATAGAGAACAATGGCTTCAAAAGTAATCGGGAACTCGATGTGTCCAACTTGAGGTAAACAATATCCATCTCCAACGTCCGAAATACAAACTAGACGTATGATATAACCGTATTCGGGGCTGAATGGAGTTTCCAGCAAACTCTGCTTGGCCATTTTCCTTGCCATTTGAAGTGCGTCATGCTTTCCTCCAATGTATTTTGGATGAACCCGAATGCGACGGGTTAGTCCAGTCTATAAAAAAATAATGCTCATTACCATCAAACCTCATTCACAATCTTTACGGATTCACTGATTACATGATGTTTATCCTCCAACATTTCATCTTACCTTAAAGTAAAACATTGAATATTAACAAACCTCCAGTAAACAGTAGTCCCAGCCAACAGTTTCAACAAACGTAACCAAACTTAGCTGTCAGCATTCAATACTGGAAGTTCAATTGATTATCAAAAATAACAGCAGTGATACGAGATTATTGACCAACAAGAGTAAACACGTTTTGACACAAACATGTTGATAAATTGATAACCGTAAGGAAATGCGTATTTATTTAAATATTTAAAATCCTGTTCTAACAAATGTCACGTTTTGATCACACGTGATGCACTAGTTCCACTTTTTTTCCACTTGCATACCCTTCGCTTCTTCTCGCTTGCTGTTGGAAATGAATTTCTTTGCCAGGAGAGGATCGTGTTGTGGTTTTCATGTGATACACACACAGACACAGATGTACTAGAGAGCGACGACAAGGACAAACTATAAAAGATGTAACGTAACAGGTCTTGTGTGGTGATGCATTATATTATGTACTTTCGCAAATTTTGGACGCTGGAGTTAGACTGAGAAGGGATGAGTCAAACGAGGAGCAAAGAAAATTAAAATATTTATTTAAACCATTAGGACCTTGTTAAACTTAGTAGTGGGAATACGAAACTGAGTTAAGAGTACAGGACGTTGTGTTTTATTATTTGCATTGCATGACATGGATGAATGAGAAAGAAATTATGCATTGTTATCTGCTCTGCTCTTCGATATGAAAGGAAAGTTTAAAACAATCAATATGAAATTAACGATAATTAGGAATCGTTCATCATTTAATGTGTTTATTTCCACATACTCTGGTATTTACCATGATAAATAGGAAATGCATACATACTACGTAAGTACATGACATATTACTGAGATACATATTATACACTCCCCATAAATTAGAAACTATAAGAATTAAATACGGAGCTGGAGCATAATGATTAAGTAGGATGTTACAATAGAGAAAAAGGTTAAAACTGTGCTTGGGTTTACAATGTATCGCCCTCCAACATCAAAGCCAAATGGTGAGCACGAGTCCAATCGAATTTTCATTTTCACTTCATCTTTCTCTCCTTTCCCCAAAACGGTTAATTTCCTCAACCAAGCTTCCTTAAATTCCACGGAGGCTATGTAAACACGTCCCATCCGAGAAAGAAGTACGATAATTTGTGAGATGAAATGTATCGCAAACAGGAGAAAAACTATGGCGCTTGAGAATGGCAAAGCAGTTTCTTTTTGAAGAGGAATATAACTCAGAATGGTTATCTGAATTATGAAACCACCTTTGGCAATCAGAAGCAGTCCACTGAATGTTTCATTATATTCCTTCATTAAAATTCTGAGTTTTTCGTACTTTGAAATCGAGGCCTCCACCAAAGCACAACCAGAAGATGTGGGAGGACATTTCTCCAAGTTTGTGATTTGATCAATCAAGGCCTCCACCAAGCAAGTGAAAGTTCTTCCAATAACTGAGGTGAGAAACAGAAACTGGTAGATAGCAAGATGAAACGAGAGAACGAACGATAATTCCAAAGTGAAAGAAAGCAAAGTGATGACTGTGGTAGTCCAATTTTTGAAGAACGGGTCGTTATCTGAGTCTAAAACTAAGGAAGTGAGGTGGCCCATGTAGCGAGGATGGTTGACATGTGTGATTCCAACCAAAACCATGGACAAGAGCGTGACCACCGGGAAATATATTCTTACTCGGTTATGAAGACTTACATGTTGTCCAATGTAAGCCTGCCTAGCTGCAAAATCTTTAAAAAAAAATGGAAATTCAACAGTGATACTTTTTATTAGTGTTTTATTATTCAATTATATACCTCCACTAAAGATGAAAAAATCTATTCGGTTTATTTTCTCAAGAAACTCTGATATTTCTTTCTTCTTCATGTCTGTGTGGCAGTTAATCACCAGGGTCAAAGTGAGTTGGACTATGTGCGAAATCATGGTTAACAAAACCGTGCCCCATCCTAAACCAAGCGACCCACCAGTTATGATTAATTGCATTACTCGGACCAATATAAAAATCAGATAAAAAATGGAAAGAATTCTGGTAATGTAATAGAATATATCGGAAGGGAAGTCGAAGCCGGAAGAATAGACCACTTTCACTTCATCAAGCAGCACTGAGGAACCCTTAACTTTTTCCAAGAGTTTGTTCATGTTTGATTTCGTCAAGCTTAAACCGGAACCCTCCTAATGCTTTCATTCGTTCAAAAACGTGATTATAAATTTGTAAAGTTGTTATTGTCGATTCCCTTAGGTGTGAATCAAACATTAGAGTCTTTGGGCTGGGGCTACTTGATACAAAATCTTTTGTTTCAGGTTTCATGGTGAAACAAGTTGCACAGCTTGCAATATTTACAGAGATGAGAAATTAATGAGAGCTAAAAAGGTATTGAAAATTATTCTTCGTATGTGTTCCTCGTCAACATTTTTGCTGATAATAGCTGATGCAATTAATGGATCCAATTGTTTACATCTTAATATCTTAACTGAAGCATGATAATCAGATATGAAGTAACAATAGAGAAAAATGTTAATTTTGTGTTAGTGTTCACGATGTAACAGCCTGCGACTTCGAAGCCAAATGGAGTGCAAGAGTCCAACAAGATTTTCATATTGATTTTCTCGTCTTTGTCTTCCTTCATATTTCCCAGCTTTCTCATCCATATTTCACGGAACTCGCCTGACACTTTGTAAACCTCACCCATCTGGGCCAACAGCTTCACCACTTGTAATATAAAGTGCAAAAGCAGCATTAAGATAATCAAAATGCTTGAAAGGGGTAGCGAGGTGGCTCGAATCAGGGGGACGTAACTCATAAGGGTTAATTGGCAAATCAGCATGGCCTTGCAGAATAGGAGGAGTCCACCAAAAACGTCATTGTATTCTTTCATTAAGCCTCGCATATGTTCAAATTTTTTCACGATCAATTGGAACTTGATAGCGTTGCTTGTCGTGACATTTTCTCCTTCGCAAAGTCCACGCACACACCATCTAAATGATCTGGCGACGGTCAAAGTGCAAAATAAGAACTGATAAACGGCCAAATGGAAATAAATGATCAACAAGCTTTCCAGGATGAAACAAACGACGGTGAGAAATCCATTGATGGGAGAGGAAAATATATGTTCCTCTTTTCGAATCGTAAGAACGAGGGATGTCAAGTGGGCAGGAAAATGGGGATGGTTTGCGTGATTCAGTCCAAGAAAAAACATGGAGGCAAGAACCATCAAAGGAAGATAAGTACTCCCTCGCTTGTAAACGTGTTGATGAAACCGGATGTACCCCTGTCGTTTGACAAAATCTAAAATTTACGTAGAATAATTCAGAACAGAATTCTTGATTGATTTTAGCAGTGTTTACGAATTTATAAGTACACACGTACCATCATCAAAGACGAAGGCATCTAGCTGATTAAGTTTCAACATAAACTGACAAATTGCCTTCGTTTTTACATGAAACCAGAAGTAAACTCCAGAAATCATAACCAGAGGAAGGGTGTAGCAGCCCATGGAAAGAAGATGAACATTTTTGTTTGCACATTTCGACCCTTTCTCATCACGACAGAATGCAAGAATGATGAACTGCACGATAAAGTAAATCAAGTAAAGAAAGAGAAAGGCTTTAGAAACATAATAGAAAGGATGGGTACGTGTTCGGCCGTCAATTTTGTGAATGGCTTTTGAAAGCATTAAATTTCCACTGTCTCCTTTAAGATTTTCCTCAGTTTGTTGCTGAGATGTATCGCGAATATTAATATCGGAATTTGCAAATGGGAAAATTTTATACACTTCAAAACGACTGCTTCCGATGCGCTGAAGAAAAACAAGAACAGGATTATATACTTCTAATAACGTAAGTTC
>JAHZMX010001364.1:0-18666 GCA_027743895.1 Seira musarum | reverse complement strand
AGTTCACTTCCAACTTCCCCATAACCGTGTTATTTTATGTCCAGGAATGTTGGAAATGCTTGGAATGCATGAAAATTGGCAAAATATATGCAGGTTGAAATACACTATACAAAATCACCTACCAGCTCGTAGGCTATGGTATGGCTATGGACTAGTTTAAATATAGGTATGTATGAATGGATTGTAATGATTATATTATCATTATCATGATGCTAAATGAAAATATGATAGTGAAAGAAGAAAAGAAGAAGTGAAAATTGTAATTATTGTATTGATAAAGGAAAATGTCAGAAGGATTTTTTCAAACAAACAAAGAGAAGAAAGAACAAAAAATAGACAAAACAGAAGGCATGTGGAAGGGCAAACGAGAAGGAATTGACTGAAATGAGACATTGAAAGGAAAACATTCCGTATAAAACATCCATACTCCATTCCCTTTTGCAATCATGCGGTCTAACTTCTTTTTTAAAAAAGATTTTTTTGAACGAAGCGATGACCTGAGACAAAAAACTCTGAACTCTTTTTTCTCACCCACACATAAATTCAGAAGCATGACATCCATCTAATAAATCTAAGCTGACAATCTAAGACAGTTTTAATGTTTAGGATTCTTCCTTACTCTGTGCTATAGTGTAAAGATATTTTTTTTCCTGATTGCTCATTTAGTCTCCCTCATTTAGTTTCGACAATATGGATCCCTCCATCAGCATCTTTCCTAAGCTTCACTTTTAACTCAAGCCGTTCTGCACACGTTGTTTGTTTGGAATGGATTCACGTTTTTTGCATATATCACACCGCATTCAATTTTTTCCCGTACATTTTGTAAATAGGTTCGTGATGGTGGTAAAAACGGTACAAGTAGTAAAATGTTGTAGTGTGGTAGTACGAAAAGTAGTACAAAGTTCGATGTTGAAGAAGAAGTAGGAAGTGAACAAAGAGACACAGAGAGAGGATTGAAAGAGAAAAGAGAAAAATGAAATGAAACAAAGAAATAAGATAGATCGTCACAAGAAGAAAGTAAATAACGATAAAAGGTAAACTTGTCTGTACATATTATAAAGAGTATCTACATAAAATTAATAGAGTATCATCATTAATATTAATTTTTATAGTACATACTATTTATTAAGCCTATGGAAGATTCAATAAGAAAACTAGGTAATCCATAACGTAATCCTAGGAATATGATTCATTTAGAATGCATTTCACCAACGGAAACTTTTCGATATGCTCATATTATTTATGCTAGACCATGTCGATTCTACAATGACGTTAATACCGTAAACGAAACCATGACCTTATAAGCCCATCCATTTAGCCACTGTTTCATGCGAAGAAAACATGAATGATTTTTCCAAACATTTTATGACTGTCTGTGACGTCCGTCTTTATATCTATTGCTATTATCATCGTGAAAAACCACAAAGATTAATATGATGTTGATGATGACGTTTAGAGGTCATTCGTAGGCATATTCCTTTCTTCCCTAAACCAAACATAAAAGCCGCTTCACTAAATTATTTTAAAAGAAATTGAATGGCTCTCAATGCTACTTTTTACTGAATTAGATTCACAGTTTCCAAACAAAGTTAAACCATTAAATCAATAAGGTTTTTCTATCAATAGCCTTGTAAAACGGATAATTCTCTGGCGCCAGCGAAGCCTATAAAAACATACATTGACTTAAACTCAAGTGGAACCACTTCAAAGGAAGAAATAATCTTGTGTTCGAAAATGGCATTGCAAATGGCTTTTACACAAAATTTGCATTCTCAGCTTTCACTTTGCGTAGTATGTTTTATGAACATGACCCAACTTGCTTCCCTACCGAGACCACACACATATATATATTGGCTGAAAATGTAACTTGAATACGGATGAGAACAATAATTAGTTTCACGGGAAAACCTAAATTTTTATCAATCGTCTAATGTAAATGTAAAGTATGTGTGTGGTTTTGTTGTTACTTTATCGGAAACGTAAAAATAAGTAGACAAGAAATGGCAAAAGGATCTCTTGTATTCTTTCAAGGAGATTGTTTGTTTTCCCAGAAGAAAAATTTAATTTTTGCATTTAAAAATCTCTATTTCATTTGGCTGCATGAAATGAAGAAAAGACAGAAGCTTGGTGCTCCTACTGGTATTTAAAAACTTGCTTCATATCATCGAATGATCTTTTGCAGAGGTAAACCATACTAAACAAACCGTTATGTAGTTGTATGAGCATAAGCCACAGAGTTTTTGTTCTTCACGCAAAATTTTAAGCATATTTTCGACGCAAAGCCAAATTGACAACGTTCCAAGAAAAAAAAACTTTGAATCTCGGAAGAAAGCCATATATGTTCAAGAACACTTTCGTCGAGAAAATATAAAAAAAGTGAATTCGAAAATGCAAAGGGCAACAACTGCTACGCTCTGCTTGCATTTTTCTTCAAGAAATAACATGAATAAGATTCGCTTTTTGTTTAAGAACATGGGTAATATCCTTGAGCCTAACATTCACAAAGAAAAGATTTGTGCCAAAAGCCTTTTGCTTTGATTAGTTGCCCCTTGTCAAACGATGAGGTTTCCCACTTGGAAATACCCGAACACGAGAAACAACTTCCTTTGAAAGATCATTATTTTTTAAGCAAAAAATAAATGCTACATTTCTTTCTACAACTATCACTGTCTTCTGAGGTGTGTAGCTACGTAGCACTGTGGTATAGTCCATGAGAATGGTCTATTCAAGAGACAAACAAAGTTTTCTTTCTTTTTAATTCTAAATGGACAATTTAACCTTGTTTCGGCCAATTCCTGTCAGTGAAGCTTAATCCTTATACCTACGATGCCATGAAGTAAAATTCAACAAAAAAATGTAGTCTCCACATCTAAAACATTACCCTTTCATCATAAAAGTCATTAATACCTATTTTTAGTGATGCTTATCACATATGATGACATGAATTAATGTCTTTAAAAAAGGTGATATTCAAAAGAGAGTAAGGCAGGTCGGCCACTATTTCACTTACTTTGGCGCTAAAAAAAGAATTAAACACTTTCACTCAACATCTTTGTTATCATTTTTGGACATCATCAATTTATAATTTAGGTCAGTACAATATATATGTTCGCAAAATAAAATGTGAACTGATGAAAAACAAAACTTTACTTATTTGATTTTTTGTTAGAATCGAATCATCAATTTATAATTTAGGTCAGAACAATATAAATGTTCGCAAAATAAAATGTGAACTGATGAAAAACAAAACTTTACTTATTTGATTTTTTGTTAAATAGAATCGAAACATTTTTTACTGCGGAAGTTATTCGATTTGAAATTCTAACAACATTCCAATTTATCTGTTTAAGAAAAATTAATTAGGCGACAACTGCTGCATGGGTTATAAACCTGAAAGAATTTACTGCACCCAAATAAAAAGATGCCTATAATAAATAGAAAGGCAAACGCGTATCACTTCAATAAGTTTCAATATTCAAAAGTACAGGGATCCGAAACACATTATGAAAACTTTTTCTTGTTCTACTGGATTAGTAGAACAAGAAAAATATTCTTTGTGTTATATCATGCAACGGTAGTTTCATGCAGTCTTGTTAATCCTTCACACGACACGTGATTTTTTGAAAACAAAAACACTGGCAAATTGCCTTTTCGTGCTCAATCAAGTCATATCTTTATAGTTCTTTGGGCTATTAATAGCTAAGGATAATTAATTTGTCTCTTACTTGGTTGGATGCTCTGAATTCTTCAATGTACTTTGTGCCCAGGAGGCTTTTGAATAGGACAACCAACGCAGTTGGACTCAAGTTATTAGTTTCAACACTGGAAAAATAAATGATCAAATTATTTTGAAGGTTTTTACATTTTCTCGGGTAAACGCATAGCAGGATCATTTATTATTTTGTTAACCTGACAGTTCTGAGGGCACAGTTAACTTGAAGGGCTTCTGCAAGAAGTGCACCGGTTCTGTCTGTCAGGCCAGTGTTGCAGATGATAAGAGTGTCCAAGTTCGTGTTCGTTTTTAGAGCCTCAAACATGGCGGTAAATTGGGCGTCCGACACCTGCAACGAAACCATTATTTACCGCCTTTCCCGTACAAAGGGATAATTGTAACTAGAAAGAAACTTCAAGATTATCGTTATAATTACGCACGGGAATATTATTGAGATTCAGGGTGGTTAATTGGTAGTCGTCCTCTTCAAGCTGCTTGATCGATTTTTCAACATCGGTCAAGTTTGGAGGTTCAAAAGGCAAAGCTTTGGGAACATATCCCTTCGCAACTCCATTCCAACCACCTGTGACCTTTCCTTTTCCAGTCAAGGAGGTGTGGTACTGCTCCTGATTCATCATCGAATGGAAACCCAAGATAGCTAAAAATCAATATGAGATTAACATTTGAATTTAAAATCAATTATTTTAAAAATATATATATTGCAACAATAACCCAAACAGGCTTATTAAGATTCCTACCAGCAAGGTCGACAATTTCTTCTTCTGTGGCTTGTGACAAGGCGGATTCATATTCGTCTCCAAGATCCACTCTCATTTCTTCCTCCTGCTTTGTTAAAGCTTTTTCTGGAGGAATCCATTTCTTTCCTCGGACGGTTCCAGCAACATAAGGTTTCAATTCCGGCCTGTCAGGCGTTTCCAATGCAATTTTATTGATATGATCTATAAGCTGCTTCCTGTTTAAAGGGCCAGTGGGATTTTTCTCACAGAAGTAGCTAGTACGCTGGCTTGGAGGCAAAAGCGAATCCTGCAAATCAACATTAACTCTTGTTTAATGTTTTTCACATAAGGTCACTTGCAAATAATACATCATTGACCGCGCCATCATCACAAAACATTTCTTCGAACTTTTTACCGAAAATTAATTTTGCTAAACATCAAGGATTTCTAAATTTATGAGTTCGGAGTACACTTATTATTTTGGCGTTAGAACATAAACGTATAACAATAAACAAATCCACACGCAAAAAAATAAGGTAAGTCCACAGAGCAAACATTTTCTTTATTTTACGTCAATCACTCACAGACCTATTTATTCTTCCACGGGTAAAAGGGTAATTTTTTTAGAATTTTGTAGGAAGAGTACCTACTCGGCGAAGAGTCCATCAAACGGGCATGCGTATGTAGTATTTTTTAAGTTAAATAATGACTATCGATATCTCAATGTCTTGTGCTCTCCACGTTCATTCCAACTATTTTCACACTACGTCAAATATGTACTTGATTGATAATATTGATATCCGGAGAAATCGTGAAAGCATGACGAAAACTTATAAAGCAAATATGCAGTATGTACACGTGGAATAATCCTCTATAACTAAATAAAAAAACTTGTTCGTTTGAAACAAGCTATAAATAACAGATTAGACATCCAAGTTCAAAGTAATGTCAAAATGTCAGTGACGGCTACAATACAATATTGTTGATAGAACTGTTTAAAATTAGCGATTCTTACATCTGGGTCCACTTCTCGAGACAAGATGTCAAGTTCCTCTGGCGTCAGTTGGGCCAAGAGGTCGTCCACATCCATATTCTCATATTCGGAAAGATCACGACCGTACAATTTCCTGGTGGTCATTGTCGTCGTTTTTGTGGTAGTAACCGTCGCGTCCTGAAATCACACAAAATGTTTATTTTAATTCAAACAGGAGTTCGGAAAAATAATATTCTAATCCCACCAACACAAAACTCCTTAGCTTCTAAAACCTGAGTGCAGACTAACGCTTGTCAGGTCTGAGAAAAACATAACTTCAATAATAATGCACCTGTTTATAAACTTACTGTTAACCCTAAAAGATCTTTTGCCAAAAAAGTTTCGCTCTAGTGCCTCTTAATTTACTTAATTTATTCGGTCTGTCTTCAAGGGTGAAGAAGGGAGAAAGGAACAAAAGTTTCTTACATTCATTTTCTCTGTGTATCCGAGAGGAAAAAGAAGATACCGACTTTTTTAGTTTCGGGTATATTTCGATACGATATTATTACATTAGATTTTGGTAGCTTTACTCTCACTATTATTATTTTTTCGGCTGCAAGTATGTACTAGTATTTCTTATTATTACTTACTGACTCTGAGAAAAAAAGTTTAGTTGGTTTCTGGAGTAAGCAAGTGTCAGGGAAAAACACGAAAGTTGCAGGTTTACTTTTATAACCATGTTTATACCTAAACCTAGTAGACCCAACCCAAAACATTGAAATGTTGAGCATCCCGCTCCGTAGACGTAGACAATGCTGTGGGAAATCCCTGAGAAAATGCTTTTTTCTCCAGCAGCAAACAAGGTTAGACTAGACGATGATGATTGATGATGAAAAATACATTAACCTTAATGAAATTAAAAGCATCTTCTAAATCCCTTTCCTCATATATAACTGTTTGATTAGATTCTGTACAAGTTGAAGATTTTTTTCGAGAAAAGAATCCTATTTGTTAACATCATTTTGAAAATGATAAGAAAGATCAATCTTTAATCAGCCAAACTTTCTTATCGTGTAATTATGTATTATTTTTTAGATTAAGCAAGGCTTACCGAATTAACGGAGTTTGAATTATTGGGCGTAGGCGAAGACACACTCATTTTGATTTTTATTCAAATAAATTGATTTACGTGTGTTACTTGAGAATCTCCTTTACACGTAGTAATCTTAAAAGAAGAAACTTACAAATGTAGTCAACTAATTTTGAAAGCAATTATCTCACTCGCGTATCACAAACCAGTTGAAGTTTTGAATCAACTGATATGGTTGTAATTGTTTAGTGTTAATTCTTGAGAAATATAAATTAGGTTGAATCAGTTAAGGTAAACGAATGGATGGCTTTCTTGAATTTTAATATATTCGACACGTCTTCTACTGTTTTTTTCCTCCTCACACTCCACTCATTCAACTCTTATTTTCCTCTATATCGCTGCTTGACAGTCATTATTAGCTCACATCAAAAACTCATGAAAGAAGAAACAGCTCGAGTCCCAGACACCCAGATAGGCAAAATCTCATTCCATAAATATTTTGTTGACCAACCACTACTATTAAAATATTAATAATAGCCTCATTCAATTCAATTGGCTGTTTGGACTTTGCTTTTTCTGACGCTGACGATTTTGTTCAAATGCCAGTTTGCAAAACCCATAAAATATTTTTCAGCGAACGAGAACAAACCACAGCAAACAATCTCCTTATTGCATTACTCACTACTCACTGACAACTGAAGAGAAGGAATGACTGTTTGAGTGATGCACATCCACGAGATTACTCATATTACGCAGACCGCACACTGTTGCAAAGCAAGGTAAAAAATGAATTTGCTAACTCTACTTTTTGTTCTCTCCTCCCTTCTGATAAGCCACGAATTAAATGATGTGATGTGATGGATGAGATAAGAGATAATCTCGTAGGAAAAACAGTGGAAGTTTAATGTTCGATGACGGTGATAAAATAAGCATAAAATTATGTTGATTTTCCCCTACATTTCCTCTACACGAAAAAATAGAGAATGATAAGCTCCTGAGTGAGCATAAAACGAGAGAAGCTTTATTAGCTGAAAAAGTTGAACATGCACGTTATGTCTTATTTCACCAAAAATTTGACAATTGACAAGGCAAACGCAACGAAAGCAGCACACGACTCGACATGCATGCAGGAGGACAATGAGTTCATAAATAAAACGCGCATGAGGAGAATGAAACCTGCAACGACGAAGTCAAAGTCTCAGAAAGGAAGTGTCTGAAAAAAATGAAATATCGCTACCTTTTCAATTCTATTCATGTTTTTGTTTATAATACTAAATCCATTCCGCACGAGAAAATACATTTAAGGCAAAAATTATTATTTAAGTGAACATGTACGAAAAAGAGAAGAGGTAACATAAAAAAGTACTTTAACATGAACAGAACATGATATCATCGTTTTCAGTATGTATGCAGAACAACTAACTCAACTCAGTGCAATGCTTTTTATCCCCCTCCTACAACAAACAATCGTCAATCGTGAGCGTGGCAGTAAGTAAGTAGTAGTGGCATAGTATAAGTTTACGATTCAAATCAACGTCGAATACCAAAGGGTTGAAGACTGAAGAACAGCAAACCACTTGTTTCACTTTAGTTTGCATATTTTGTCTGCACATTTTAAAATCTGAATGCATCATATTCATATGCAAAGTAGGGATAAATTGTGAATTGTTTCTTGTAAAAAGGCATAGGTATAAGGTAAGGCAATATTTAGGTATCGCCCCATGATGCATCATTTGGTGAATATACCATTTTGCTCTTTTTCCCCATTTATGCCATGTAGAATTATTTTGGCCACTATTTTTATTAGTGCGGCCTTGCCTTGTATGTCCATCAAAGCATGCTTTTGAATCACGAAAACAGAACAAGTGTAAAAGGAGACGGCAAGCTTTTTTCTGTTCTCGTTTTTCTTTCGAGACGATGCCGAGAGCCAAAGCCATGCCTGACTAGAGTCGAGTTTCTGTTAACCTAAAACTGCTATTAAAGATGATGATGATTAGAAAAAGGAGAAGAAAATGCATCCAAATTAAATATATTTTTCGCTGTTGCCTTGCCTGAAGCATAGAACCCCGATGGAGTGTTTTTATTCCCTTTCCTGTCACGCTCATTTACGAAAACAACCACCACTTTGATGCCTAAGGACATTTCAACTTAAGAGGGCTTACTTTGACATGGCATTCGGCAATCACACAACACACAATCAGCTCAGATGAACAAAATTGACGTTTCTCTTTTATTAGACAAAAAAGAATTCGTTAGGTGATACACGAAAATTAAAGCAGAACAAGAAACTAAAAGGCAGATTATTAGTGTTGGGTATAAGGTGCTCGTTTTTTCTAAGATTAGCGTAAGAAAAAAAATGCTCCAAGAAGGGCTTCATTTGATTGTCTGGGGAAAAATGAGGTATTTAAGAAAATGAATCATTAGATGTAGTAGGTTTTGTTGGTGAACATAAAAAATGAAGATATTGATTGACACGACAGAAAACATAAAAGATTATTATGGCAAATGAAAAGAGCTTTGGTAAAGTTTTATGCAGATGACGGCTTCTTTATTGTCCTAGCTGTGAGCTAAAGGAAGTATCGTCACCGCATGTAAATATTTTGGAATTTGGCATATTATGCCTGTTCTCGTTATATCATGATGCTATTGTTGCGAAGACTGGTTTAGAATCTGAATGAGGTAATTAGACTCTTATTTGAATTAATGGAACTTCCCTAGTATTACGTGTGCCTTGACATGCTATGCCATTCATGTACTATGTATTTACTTGATGAGATCACGGTGGAAGTGGAGGTTAAAGTTGTTATTGCAGAACCTATTTAAAAGAGGAGGGTGTGATGTGAAGAATATTTATACCAACATTAATTTCATGAGGATGATTACATTTGTATGGGTTACTGCGAAAGTGCGAAAGACGAAATAGACTTTTGTATGACTAAGAGAATTTTTGATTATGATGATGATGTAAGACTGTACGAGTAGTAATCCTATAAAAAAAGAATTATAATATGTAATGTCCATGGAAAGATTTTTAGATCTAATTGCATTTTGCCCAAGAAGGTTGGTTGACGACCGAGTCGAGAGACAGGGCCACGCAGCTCACGCAAAAAAACTGATTCTCCTGTACTTTGTGGAAAATCAAGAGTTATAAATAAAAAAATATGCGTAGGTATAGAATTTTATTGATTGATATTAGGGTATACATGGCTGAATAAGTAAATACTTATGCGTAGTACATAACATAAGTTATGTTCGTTTGTTAGCTTTCATCTTCTTGGTGTGAATGTCCAAGGCAAAACACTCAATGTCATCATATCATCCGAAAAAAAAATCATAAAAATTTTTTATTTGTATTTTAAAAGACTAATCAGAAAATCACAATTCACAAATCTAGTTGCTCTTTGCATTAGAGAACAATAGAAATAGAAAATGTTGACCAAAGTATTTTTTAAGACTTTGCCAATGAATTCAGAGCAAACAGATATTAATCTTGACGCAGGGGCCTGTTAGCAGTTCAGTTTCTATTTGCTTGACTTGTTTGTTCGATGTAGGTTTTATCAAATCAGCTTTTAATTAAAAGGATAGCGACGTGCACAGATTGGTTCATCCCTTTTGCATTCGCAAAACGTATTCGATTGTCAGGCCTTCATTATTAAAGACTCGTATCAAACGCGTACCCATTTAATTTTGATTTGATCGGATCAAATCAGACTGGCTCTAAAAGTGTGAACTAGTTTTTACTTCAAGTCTAACTCAAGACAAACTAGACATTTTTAAGTGGTTGAACAGCATCAATAGAAATGCATATACATAGATGACATCCATATTTTCAATAGAACAAATTCAATTTTCAAGCATCAGCATAGTAAAAGAATGGTTGCAGTGATTGTCGAATTCAAGATTCGTTTTAGTGTCAGTAATGCTTTCGAGTAGATAATCGGAACTTGCTATCAACTGGATGTTGGTATATAAGGATGATAATAATAAATCACTGAATGCTTTGATGTCACAGGTTTTAGCCGCTTTTATTAAACACGAAAGTAGCTTGTACATGACTTTGACTACATGATATCTGAATCGACAAGCTCAGCGCATTTGGGTGTTGGCTGAAGACATCAAGAGTAAAGGACACGAACAAATGACAGATGGACAATCATATACCTTGTGAGCAAACACGAATTTTGTTTTTGAGCCTGGTTAGGATTACGCGGACCATTGATTTGTCCTCCAGAGACCAAGAGCGATACAATTTATTTTCGGGCAACGAATAAATTGTGTCACTGGTTGCTGACGTGTACTATGCCCGTGTTGGCGAATCGATTAGGGAGACCATAATATGGAATAAAACCAAAATGTTTCATATGAATATCGCGTAATGTAAAGTCTTAATTAACAGATGCAAGATGGAAACCGGGATCTATTTTTGTTACAATTGACTGTTGCACACATACATAGTACTATATAACACTCAAATAACTCGACTGTGACAAAATCAGGCGTCCACTCAATATGCCAATTTGAAAGACCTACAAACATTCATTTCTTAATCAGTTCCCAGGTGCGTGCCCATTCGAATCCTTAATCCTCCACAGATAACCTGTCAAATATCTAATCACAAGAAAATCAGCAATTTATGTTAATCCATCTACTTTATGAGACCCTTTTCCTTTTCACATTTCCTTCGATATGGTAGTGTTCAGTAAAATATTATAAACCGTTAGTCATTTTTTAAGAAATGCATTGCATCGGTGGCGTCGCGTCACATAAATCATGAATCAGATAAAGAGATGCAATAATTGTGATTGTGACCAGGATGACCCTATACTTTTTCATAATCATTTTCATTGAGCGTACAGTTTCCACATCACGACTCGCAATGTGATAAACAAGCAAAAAGTTTGTAGAACTCGAAATCTTGATGGTGAGGAGGTTAATTGAATTTGCCACGACTTAATTGGCACTGATGTACACCATACCAATAAATCCCAATAGAGATCAAATTATAAAGCATCTCAATCCCATAATAATGAAAATGACCGTCCATGGCATCGCCAAAAGCAAAATTCATTTTGATTGTTGTGTTGTTGCGGTAGAAGTCGTATAAAAACATTTCCGATAACATAAGTTTCGTGAGTTTTGCAAGTGGACACTCGTTATTCTTTTGTTTCGATAATTTTGATTAATGATAGAGATCGCTAGTCTGAAAGCAAATTGCATATTTCTCTCCTCCGTTCTTTACTTTTATACCCCGTTATCGTCTAAAATGATCTCTAAAATTGATTTGGCAAATGCGCCATAATAAGTAGGTAGGTATAGTCAAGCATACGCATCAATTCACTCATTTACTTCATTCCTTTTTGAAAGTGAGTGAGCGTTCCTCTGTGCTCCTGATATAAAAGCCTACAAGCGAAATGAAATTTGTAATTTTACTTTCGATGAAGCCAAAAAGGATAGTGAATCCACGACACATGTCATAATAAAATGAGCTTATCATGTTTGCAATAAAACACTACTAAAATGATTATTGTTAATAAAAATTAAATAATTGACTATTACGTTTTCATGTTTTTTTGGCTTGCTTGATTAAATTTAATTTTTACCGACCTACCATGCAGCCAACAAAGAGAGTGTATTGGTGCACATAAAGAATTCAATTTTTACAAAAAGGAATTTTCAAAACTTAACAAAATTTAGAAAGATACACATTAATTGTTTTAATTTCGTGAGTATTTGCACAATCATGCAATGAACAGTAAACTGTAAATAATAATAGTTTTGTTATCTTACTCTTGGTCCTCCACAGTAGATCATGATGCAGTCATCACCTTGTCTTAACATAAAAATTGAAAGGATTTTTTTGCGGTTTGCAGCTGCAATTTATGTTGCAGTTCAAGGCAATCGTTAGATTTTTACAAGGATACCTACCAACCTCAACATTTAGTTTTCATGTCAAAAACATAAAACAGATTTTAGTTGATTATTAGTGGCACCAATTACGTGAAAAAAGTTACAGCACTTCGTTTTTGAATAGTTATTCAATTCATAGTCGTAACGTAATTATAATTGCTGAAGATTGGAAAGAAAAAGTGAAATGCGTGATGCTCCCATCAGACAGAATTCTATGGGAGGACGAGAACCTCGGAATATTCGTGCGTTTCAGAGTGCGTTCATTCTCATTATTTTCATCAAGTTGCTCAGGGCTTCTCGCAGACAGAAAGCAAAGAAATGTAATTTTTTATTCAATGTAGTGTGATAGTCCTTGATGATTACATTTGTAAGCAAAATTAAAATGCAGAAGCAAAGATAACACATGAAACATTTTTTCTGTACCTCAGAAATAATCTTTGAACACACACGTATCTTTCATCCTTTTTTAAACAAATGATGATTAGCTTTTTTAAAGTATTTGCATCGTCTAATTGTTCTTGCAGTAAATTATAATGATACTAATGATGATGACTTTAATTTTGAATTTACTCCCAATAAGTAAAAGTGTGCAAAATACTCTGCATTGCTCGAATAAACTTTGGACGCCCTTTTTATGAATGCCTGAGATCCATCAATCCTGTGGTGTCAATGGACCAAGTTAGATGGATTTTACTTCCCTTGATAATTTAAAGAGGATTTCAGAAAATGCTACTGGCTGAGTTTTTAAAATTCTTGGTATTTCAAAGACTCACGGCAGACATGACGTGCAAGTCTAAAATATTGCACCTGTGTGCATGATTTTTTCTGGCACGATGACTTTACAGTTGAAATGACACCCACAATAATTGCACGTGCTGAACGAAGCACTCTCCCTCATCCGACTCTTACGTTTCAAAGTAACAAATATCAATCTCTGAAATCTCTCAAAAACGTCTTCATTTCTCTTCAAAACAATGTAATTACAAGCTTAGACCCATTACATTTTTACGGTATTATGTGTCACATTAAATGCAAGTACATCATCAAAATAGAAATAAGATTTTTGTGACAATCATATTGTCGTAGGATACTTGCAAGAATTAACGAAGACTAACAATGCATTAAAATACATGGTACCAAGTAAAATGGGTGGTAGCTACGTATAAAGCAAACTTATTGCTTCAGTTGCTACAACCTGTAAAGAATACGAAGAAGAAACAACTTGGTCACGGATGCCGACTCTGGTAACGGACGCGTATAGTGTACGCATTCTTATCATAATACTATAACCAATTTAATTTAAGATTGATATGAAAATGAGGGAGAAGTTTCCTTCAAAAGAAAATTACCGGAAGCATACTTGCCTACTTTTCTATCCGAAATATTTTACTGCACTTTGGGAATTAATTCATAAAACGTTTAGAATTTATAACGCTTGTAAGGAAATTTGAAGATGCAGATTTCAGATTTCACAAAAACTAATTGGGCCACGGTGTCACAATCTGTCTGTACAATTCTTTTATTAAGACGAATATCCTAAAGTTTGTGGCATGTGAAGATGTTAAAAATAAGTTGCATTTTATTATTGTATAATATAACAGAAATAAAAACTGCCTTCATTTGAAATAATTTCAGCGAATGTATAGATATCTTATCGACAGATACTATTTATGAGAAACCATGATAATTCGAGGTTTTATTGTTAGCTGTATAAGTAATGTTGAAATACTTAGCAATCTTTTGTGCCCACAAGGCTTAAATATTAATTCCAACATATCATCACATTAGCAAGTAGACAGTAAGCAAATTAATCATTCCCAATTCCCATCTTAATGATAAAAGATAATCAAAACCATTAATTAAATGATGTTGGTTATTTTAAACTTGTCGTACTTTTCCCTTTGTTTACAAAGTCTTGCAAAAAAAAGTTAACTTCACAGGTATGCATTTCTCTATTATTGTTACGGTGCAATAACAATAACTTTAACTCTATAAACTGAAATCGAAATCTTTGATTTTTTTACAGGCAAACAAAAGTAAACAACTACTTTGGTTTACTGCCACAGATAATTCGCCCACATAAGCAACGCAATAATCATGTTGAACACTCATTACAGTTGCATTTTTTTCATCACGAACAAAACAAGATTAAGTTGCACTGTACTATGATTATCGGTGTCGGTATCCTGTTATTAAGAAGGCAATACAACACGAGTGAGAAAATGGGAAGTGATTTTTTTTTGCTCATCTCAATAAATTCTATCATGCTTTTTTACCTTATCTTTGAAATCATCTTATCTATATTGCCTTGTTGTATCGAAATTCTGTAGTTTTCATTTCGCTCGTTTTTTCACTCATCCATCCGCTATTTGTTCCTCCTTTGTAAAACTAATATCAATGCAAGTAAAATCACACATTTTTTTCAATATGATCGAAAGGATTTGAGTTGCTTTGAAACATGCAAATATCAACGTAATTTACCTTATACCCTTTTTCTTCTCGCTTGTGCTTGCAATTTCTACTTAAATAGAGGGCTGAAGTAGATCGTGAGCAATTAGAGGGGGAAGCAAACCCTGCATAATCAAAAACAAATTTCTCTCCTCGATTGTTTTTCAAGCGTTTCGATTGAAAATTGAGATATGCTTTTAGTTGTGACTTGTGTGGGAAAAATGAATGAATGAGCAAAAGAGACTATACTGTACTACGTAAAGTTTGTTTTTTGAAATACCAACTCTTTGAACGCCTGTCAAGGAAAAGCAAACAAACGAACCCAGTCATTTAGTCATGGCAAAATTGAATGGAATTGAGAACCTTCACGCATCTGTAGAAAAAATCAGCTATCAGCCATCAGAGCGTCTTCGTTATTGAAATCTACTTAAGCATTACTGCATTTGGATTCAAAAACGCGTCCTTCTTCCCCACTCGAATCAAACTGATTATAATCAAATGCATAATTGGTGTTCCCTTCCTCAAATCAAGATTAAATTCAGTCCATGCTAAACACTTTTTCAAGTGAAATACATGAGATTTGGTTTGTGCGACTTCACTTTCTCAGAGGATATAGAGTCCTTGGCCAAACTTTTGGTCCATTTCATTTTCTAATGATTTTAGCATGAGAAGCTCGTCTTTGTATTGTCTAATTGTAAGATTTGCAATTTACCATAGTACAATTTTTTCGACCAAGGGAATGTGTCTAGGCAGACTTGAGTGTATAGCTAAACTTTTTTCATGAAAAATGTAGTATGAAAGAAACGTTTTTTCCACTCTGATTAAAGCTAGCAAAAACAGAAAATTTGCCTCATCATTATCTTTTGTTTTCTATTTCTATTGCGATTTTGGAGCTTTAAGGGGTTGTTTTTCAGGTGCTATTAGGGTTGCTGACTACCTCATCATTTCGTTAGTCTTGTCATTGCCAAGCCGAACCAAAGTCATCGTCGTCATCTTCATATCGCACAATTTAGTTTTCCTATGTTCACGTAAGTGCGAAGCAAAAGAAAAAGTGAGTAGAGTGGACGAAGAAAAGAACTGCTGACAAATTTAGGCGAATCTGACTCGTAAATAAATCACCACATCAAGAAAATAGCACACTAAACGCAATCTTTTGTCTCATCATTTCTCTTTTGATCATTTTAAACCTTGGCTCTGCAATCTTAAAAAGAATTTTGTTTGATTCATTGTCTCCACTTTTTTTTAGAATGATAATTGGATGTCAACTCATCTTGAAAAACTCTTCCTTCAACTTCCCACGCATGAGGAATAGGAATGGATACAATTTACGTTACATTTCATACCTATTTTCACATTCATTTGAAAGGCAAATAGTCATAAAATATCTTGTACACTCTAAACAAAACTTTTCGGAAATGGAAATTGTGAGCTCGAACTAAGCTCATTCAGATTGTTTTGAGGTTTACACCCAACCCAACAGCCTATACCCATCTTCAGTTTCATTCATTTGCATTTTGCATAATGAATTTTTGTTCTCTGTGTGACTGGAATCTCAAATTAATGATAGTCATCAGAGATACATATTTAGCAAATTGTGTTTGCAATCTTCGTCATCAATCTCTGAAGATGTTGTTTGTCAAGTGGGGAGTTCCAAACCAAAATGACAATATTACGGACAGGTCTTTTTTCATGATCCCAAGAGGAGCCATCAGTATTTACGATTGAAGTGGAAAAATTGTTAAATGACTTTATTGAAATAAAAAATATAGTGTCATTCAATAGACAAAAAGAATACGGCTCACTAGCAAGACGATATTGATTTACACAGGAGATAAGTTTTTGCTCGTACCATTAGCACTGACCTTGAAGCATAAGTCAATACAAACGAATCGTTTTGCGAATAAGTTATAGTCATAACCATTAGCGTTTGAAGTGCAGAAAAATCCTGAAATCCCATCACAATTATGCGTTATTTTCCCGACCTTTCTAACGTTGGTTTCAATTTCTCTGACTTGATTATATTTAATGACCAAGTCGAAGATTTTAGTTTTGCAAAAACTTGAACTTGCCATTTGAAGATAATTTTTAAACTCATAAAACGCGTTTAAACTCAAAAGCAATAAAATTCTAAAATTGGAATCCCTACAGATCTAATGATATTTTGAAAATGAAGTTTACTTCACAATATAAATTGCAGTAATGACTTTTTGGCTTTGTAAAAGAGATTTTATTGCAAAACGCAATTTAATTCCGGAGATAAAGCATAAAAAAGGCAAAAGTCAAAGTATTCTATGTTAATGTAGGTCTGATCAAGTGATCAACCAAGAGTCAAAGTCAAGTGCAGAGTGATTCAAAGAATTAAATCGTATAACTCATAAAAGCAGACAAAACAGCAAAGACCACCCTAATAAAAAATCTAAAAATGAAACTTTTTGAACTACTAAATCCGTCTTGAGTCTAGTAATTTCACGGAAAATTTGTTTCATGAACTAAACTCCCTTGCGAGATAATGTAGTTAGTACGTAAAGTTTAAGTATTCTAGCAAATTGTTCAAACGTTTTTGGTCTTGAAGTTTATGAGCTGGGACGATACTTGTTGGCCACAATTCATTTTGTTTTATACTATCTCTCGACATTTGTTAATTCACGAAAGGTCTTGCCTGCCAAGGTCGTAAAATAACTTCTCCGTATGCACTGACTAAAGAAATGACAAATGCATGTTAATTGCTATCCCTCGTCTGTCAGCATCCCGACTAATTTCACAACAATGAAATGATATATTTATAAAAAAACTAACAAAATTGAAATTGAAACGTACTGTACCAGCATTCACAATACGTGAATACTTCCCAGAATACTTCAAAGATTTTCTAGACAAATATTTGCCAATCCTTTGAGACCAGTCAAGCTATGTTTGGAATATTGCACTTAAAAAGTCGTGACTGTGACATTTTGATATTTGTTCCGTGATTGCGCAAGTCTTTATATTTTCTTTAAAATGTCAAAAAAAAAAAAAATTGCGAGCTAACAGCAGTTTGAAGATCCGATTTTCTCAGGGATCCGTTAAGTTTATTACTTTAACTGCCAACATTATTCTGCGAATTAGCTTAATTGTGATATTAAGCGGCTTCTGAGTCAGCATCCTTTCCTACTGTCCCTAAAATCTCTTGCGTATTTTTCTAAGAAGCTCTCAAGTTTCCTGTGTCAATCATGTTGGATTTCTTCATAATTCTTCCTCAGAATTTACCCGCCTAATCTACTTGGTTTTGCTTGAAGAAAAACTAAAGCGGAATTTTTTTCATGCTTCAGATACGATGCGATAGTTATGCCATGCCCTGTCAAATAATTCACAGGATTCTTTTTCTAAAGCGGTACTTAATATTAATGCGGATACCTGTGTGGCATGCTTTGGCGTAACTAATATTCTTTTTCTGTGGGACGGTGTAGTCAAATTGTAACGGGTCCTATTTTCAGAAAAAAATTGCAATATTATTTCCCCATAAAAATGTTTTAAATGAATTCTACTCCGTTTCAGGAGAGATGCAGTCGTTCTAAAATGAACATGAGATATATCTACTTATGAATGTTCGTATCAGAAAACACCCGAAATGGTTTGGTTCAAAAAATGCTTTTGTGTGTTACATTGCAGCATACATTTATTGCAGGTTTTGTTATAAAAAACGGTAGTCGAAGTGCTCTTTCGCGGTTTAGTTAGAGAGGGAGGTAAGTTGAGAACGGGGTTTTTCTTTTGATAAACTATCCTGATTAATGGTCCTTTCTCTAAGAAGACTGCTGCGATT
>JAHZMX010001363.1:0-14983 GCA_027743895.1 Seira musarum | reverse complement strand
AAGATTTCATTTTCATTGCACAATTGTATACACGGAATGCATTCACATGGCTAGTATTCACAGCTAACCCATTTATTTCCCTCTTGTTCACATTCAAGAAATGGTACGAATGCCCTAAGCATTGAAACGCGACATGAACTTGCCTTTGACTGACTAATATTATTCATGATATCATGAGAATGATGATGATGATATAAATGATGAGTCGACTGTCAGGAATCTGCAGATCACACGAATCCACATGGTGCGCGCTTGTAAGCCGAGGAGGTACGATGCTATTCGTGCAAAACGTGTCCTCTCAGAATTAGTTAGAATGTACAAAAGAGCCTTGTTTTAAGGAGATCCGATCAGTACATTTCTACTTGAAGACAAAATTATGGAAGGTCACTTGCTAACAAAATGTCAAACCTTATTGGAAGGAAAAATTGTTCAGTAGAGTAGGTAGTTCAGTTTAGAGTTAGAGAAGTTAATTCATTCTGTGTCCTTCAACAAATTTCATTTTCATGACTTGTCATCATCACTAACCTCGTATGTTGCAACTTCAGAGCAGTAAAAGAGGATAAAATATCATTCCTAATACAAATACGGTAAAGTTAACAGTGTTTTAAAAATTACTCCCCTGTCAAAAACCGCATTTGTCAACAGTCTTTTGTTTCTGAAAACTGTTTATTTCACAATTATTTGTAAATGTACGTATTTCATACATTTGTTTATGGTGGCAAAACTTTAGCGGCTATATAGCAATAGCAATTAAATGGAAACCTTGATAAAGCTGTAATAAATAATATCATCATTTTTTGTGCTAATGCAGGCAATCATTCGCAGGTATAATACTTTGTGTACCATCACATCAGTAGTGTACCACGATGATATTGATATGAGTCATTTATTTAGTGGTTGCCTGCATGTTGAATTTTGGTGAAGAATAAGCATCATCAGTGTATGATTTCCCTTGTGGTCATTAAGACAAAGTATTGATAATGATGCTGTCCAGATGGGAAACAAACCAAAATTGTTTGCTTTGTTATCATTACATCGACTTTTAGATACATACTCGGAAGAGTTATAGATAAAGTACGTTAGGTTACATGACAAAAGGATTCCGAGGGAATGACCATTTCCGCAGTAATTTGTGCGGATCTGATAAAGGGCATTTTTGTGAATCGTGAACCGTGAAAATGTCAGCATTTGCATTTTTCTTCGTGTGCGAAACATTTTAAGACTTTGGTTGAAGAAACAGGCAGTAGTTGTGAGTTAAGTTTTGTGCTGTAAAAATATCAGAATCTCTTTTGAGTTACATACCTAGTAAAAGTGCAGACGTTTTTAGGTTAGGTGGAGAGGAATAATCGTTTCAAAGCATTGTTATCAAATCATTTTTACAGAGTTTGAGCCAAAAATGGGCTGGGGAAACGGGAACGTTGTGAAATTTAAAGGTCAGAGTTATGGAAAGCTCCATAGGAAATATATGGACGCAAATGAGCTATTTCAAGATCCTTTGTTTCCACCGAATGATAATAGCCTGGGTCTTGGGCGACAACTACCTGGCAGGGTGGAATGGAAACGCCCAACAGTAATAGTTTCCCTTTTAATTAGTGATTTAATTTAATTTTTTGTCATTATCGATACGTTTATGACAATACAAATGGAAATTTCTAGGAAATAGCTGAATGCCCAAAGCTTTTCGTGGACAAAGCACATTCTAAAGATGTGACCCAAGGAAGACTAGGAAACTGCTGGTTGGTTGCTGGTAAGTTTAGTCCTGAATCCTTTTTTATTTTCACCAAGGTATATATACGTGAATTAGAAATTGGGACAAACTCTTGGTCTCCACAAATTCAGACATTCTCTGTAGTTCCAATCCCTTTCTAACTTCAACCTCACGATTGCTTCCATTTAACAATCGCCGGAAATGCCAGAGCAGCACAGTGTTAATAAAGACAGAACCCATAATCTATTTGTAAAACAGCATAGATACTATATGAGTTGAAAAACTAGCAAAGAAATTTGTATACTCAAACTACCCACGTTTATAGATTCGTTCTACAAAATAGAGCAGTTGGCCCAAGATTTTTGTACATGAAAAGCAATAACAAAGTTTCTGAAATTGTTTAGCTTGTGCGGCTCTTACCACAGTGAAAGAGACATGCAAAGCATTACTTACTAATATTGGCTTAAATAATTGATAATCTATTACAATTGGGTAAACATCGGGTCCCTAACTTTATCAGATTATGTGGCTCTTACGGAGCACTCGATGGTGGAAATCTATGTGATGCATTAATAGACTTCACGTCAGGTATTGGCGAAGTTATCAATTTGAGGGAAGGGCATTCATCTTTAGAAGCAAAAGAAAATTTGAGAAAGCAGCTTCTCCGGCGACACGAGGAACATGCGCTGATGTGTTGCGCGATTTCGGTATAATTTACCAAAATTCGCCGTGTGTCTTGACAAATTGCCTAAGATAAAGCATAAAATGTATCTAACTAGATTTAATTATTTAGACCAGTGACTCTGCTCTTTTTGAAACACGCACCAGAACTGGGCTTGTGATTGGGCATGCTTATGGGATCACAGCAGTAAAAGAGATTAATGTAGGATCGGCCGGATTATTGTCAATGTTTAAGTTAGTGAAAGATACTCTAAAAAATTGATCAATATTCAAAATATTACCGATTTAATTTGGCATATTATATTACCAAAACCATAGGTCTGGAGAAAAGATTACACTTTTAAGGCTAAGAAACCCATGGGGATCAAAGGAGTGGACCGGGGCTTTCAGTGACGGGTAAGTACTTATGCTGCTTTCATTTCGCAGAGAGAAATATATGAAAGTTTTCTATCACACGACCTGTATTAAGTGAATCAACTACGTAGGTATATAATATTTTCTGTATGATGCTTATTTTCAGTTGCTTATTCTGAAATTGCATGTAACCCTCACCTGCATGCTTGCATGTAATATTACGCATGTAAAGTATCTTATGTGACCGTTTAGTCAGAGAAGTACAATCTAAAACTAACAGTTATTGTTCCGGCAGTTTCATCTGAAATGGTTTATTTCTTTTTTATTTCTGATTTGCTCGATTGGCGCTCTGCTGCTTTGCTTCGGGATCAAAATATTTATTTTCAACTCTTTTATGGTGGCCACAATGTGCTTTTGTGTTACAATACTCCTCAACCTTGTTTCTACTTCATGCGTGTACCTGTCTACTACTTAAATCACTTCCATCAATAAAAAGGGTAAACCAAGGTGCTTCTGGTGGTGTCGCTTCCATTATGGTTACCCCTCTTCCTCCCTCATCGTCCTCCATTGTTTTAAATGACGACGATGAGGACAGTGATGAGGATGAGGGGGATGGGGACAGTAGCTTTGTTGCAAATAATAATAAGCTAAGGGCAGAGGGGCTTTGTACGCCATCTTCTTCCCTGTCGTTGGGAATGTCAGCCACAACTTCTCAAACACCAGCAGCAGCTTCAAGAAATCTAAATTATTCTTCAACAAGTAAAGGAGATTATGCTTATACTCAAGAACAGCTATTGAACATGAATTCTAGATCTCCTGAATGGATGAAGATCCCAAAAAGTGAAAAAGAAAAATTGGGATTAGTCTTTGAAGATGACGGAGAATTTTGGTGAGCGTATAATGAACTGACAAAATAATCAACTTCGAAATTTACTTTTGAAGAACGTTGCGAAAACTGTTTCGATTTTGTTTGAAAAGGATACCGTACGAAGATTTTGCTGCAGAATTTACGGACCTCTCAATCTGTCAACTTGTGAATACCTCATTTTTCTCATTTCGCAAAACATGGCATGAGAATGAGATACATGGTTTATGGACTAGGCCTCATCGTGCCGGAGGATGTCCAAATCATGATACCTTTCTTAAAAACCCCCAGGTTTTACATAACCCCTAAATGACCATTTGTAATTGTGAGGTTCTAATTGATCACATAAATGTGTCATGTATTTAATCTTTTTCAGTATTACTTTGATATACCAAAAGACAATGTTGAGGTGATGGTCCAAATCATTCAAACAGATAGAAGGGGTTTGTCTGGAGAAGAAAACGCTCGACGAGCTGAATACAAGAGTATTGGTTTTCATATGATGAAAGTAGAAGCGAACAGAGCTCATCGCTTGCACAAAATACAACCAAAAGCAGTTACTTCTGACTACTGCAAAATGAGGAGCATGTTTTATCAAGGAGAACTAGATGAAGGACGGTACGTCCTCGTCCCAACAACTTTCGAACCTGGCGTGGAAACTGAATTTTTGTTACGATTTTATTCCGATATCGCTTTATCAGTTAAAGAGCTGACCCATGATTATCCTGAACCTAACTGGATGTGCGCGGCATTCTGTCCAAAGCCTACTTGCGTTACTATAATCACCGTTGAAGGCGCCACAGACTTGAAAGGTTGGCCAAAATGTGCTTCAAAAATTCAAAATATCGTTGTAGTCGACAAAAATACAGATTCCCTTACATGAGCTTTATCTCGTCCCATACAGCGGATAATACTTATTGCATAATCAAGATTGAAGGGCAAAGTCTCCGTTCCCAAACCGTTGGAGGAACATATAATCCAGAATGGAATTTAAAAGGAATCTTCTTCCGAACTGATGTCTGCAAACCAATCACTGTAGAGGTATACTTCAGTAGTTGTTTATTATCATAATGCACTGCTTGAGGGAACCAATAAATTAATAGTAATTGGTGATTGTAGCTCTGGGAGAATAAGACTCTTCAGAGGGACCATTTTCTTGGAAATGCCATCCTCACTGGCGCTGCTGATAACCAGCTCATAGCTGCAAAAGCTCCATTAGTTGGCCGTGGAAGCAAGCAAGCGGAACAGCACCCAGGAGAGCTTAGAGTAAAATTTATTACCTACGACGATTTAGATGCAGCCTAGAAAGCGGCTGATGCGAAACAATTCCGTGCTCCCACCTGAAATTAATTGCGCACAATTTCATGCACAAAATTCCTCTAGCTTTGGTTTTAAGTGTCTTTTATTATCCCAAAACATAATGAATTAAGCTAATATAATGTGCCATTCGAATCTCTGCGAAAGTGCTTCTTTAATGTTCGAAGTTATCAGCAGATCTTTACAAGCTTACTACTGTTCTGTGAATATGAAAAACTAAAGTTTGTAATATTATCTGAATCAAAGTTTTACCAAATGTTTTACATTCATTGTGTTCCTTTTAAGCCTATGAAATCTGAAATTATTACGTTCCACACTTTCTACTTTTCTTGTGAAACTTTAACTTGAAAATCAATTAAAACTTGTACTACTTTTAGTCTTTTGTTGTGATTTTTTTTGACAAAACATTCAACTATTTTTCCATTAAACTTTGTTCTTCGAACTTTTTGAAAATTCTCCATTCACGAAATAGTTGTGCTCCGATGCACAGTTTACCATGAGACTTCTCGGTGGTCTATAATCCCTCTGACCTGCATAGATAAAACTAGATTCCATGCACATGTCACCCCAATACTCCGTGTGAGCATTATAGAATTCACCCAACACGAATTGGAAAAGGATGTTGTCTTTGGGATTAGTCCTATAAAACAACATAAATCACTCACCTCAAAGATAATGAAATTCCATTACACATCCATAAAAATATGATATCATTTCATGACCATATTGCACAGTACCAAGTTTCTCTGAGAGGAATGAGAAAGTATTCCGTGTAAAGGGAAAAGAACCTCGAGGTAATAAGAGGGATAGTCTTTTCATAACTGGGCATGCAAAGACCCATCACGGTAACAAACATTTTCCAATTCCTATATAAAAAAAAATTGGGAAACTACAATAAATTCAAAGAAAGAGAAAGGGGTTGTCATATTAGAAACGCAAAGTATTAAGAATATAAGAAATGAATACGTACATGTCAATTGACCAATTGTAGCTATACTCTATATCCGCTTGCTCTTGGTGAAATAGTACTTCCAACACCTCTTCGTGATCGGATCCAAAATTTTTCACAAAGTTGTAAAAACCCGTCCCCTGAGCAGTGATGAAGAAACCAGATTATGAAATAAAAGTTTTCACAATACCCCAAGTAACCTTACCGTTCCATTTTCCCGAAAGCTTAGTCTTCTACCCCGCATTTTGCATTCGTGTAAAACGTACTTGATTGTGCTCCAGAATCTCTTTTCTTCCATGTAGGTCAAATTTGCCATTTGTGAGGTTGAGGATCCGTCAAGCATTCGCAATGTCTTGGAAAACTTGAAGTTCATGCATGTATCCGTGGTCAAATCTACAAGAAAGGTTAATCTCTCCTTGAAGATATTACAGAGGCATTATTATCGCGTGCAAATAAAAACAAACAAAAAACTCATACTTGGTTTTAGGTTGAACAACTTGTCACTAGTCAAGTAGTATTTCATCACGCGGTTATTAATTTTCACAAACTTTTTCACATCTCGGATTTTGTCGCAAGCTGCTGCAAATATATCGCCAATCAGTTGCAAAACTTCCCCCTTCCAAGTATCATCTCTAGGAGGATTACTATCATCTATTCGTAACAGAAAAACAGAAAATATTTAAAATTCAAAACGACTGAAAATTCGTTATTGTTATGAAATTTATTTTTCGTTACCGTCCCAAGGGTCGTAAACACCCAAAGTGGTTTGAAACAGGCTACATGAATCATTTTTATCAGGCTTTCCTTTCATGCATTCGCCATCATCTCCTTCTAAAACAGGCAACCGTTCACAATCCTCCTCCTTTGCAGCAATTATTACAGACATGCTGGTCCCATCTGGATTAACCGTTGTAGTTGTAGTTCTATGATAAGCATGTTATAAATAAGTGGTGGTGGCGTTAATAAAAAATACTAAAGATGATATCTAATTTTACATAAAACGAAAATCCTACCTCTTCCCTTTATTATTTATTGTTGACGGTATGTATGCGCTTAAACGTTTAACTTTTTCAACTTGTTTATTTAAACGAAGGTATCTCACTTCTAGCTCCGAAACAGCCCATTGATATTCTCTTGCTGACTGTTTTGCTATTTTCTTTGCTTCATCGTAAGCTTGCTTTTTTGCATCAATGTCAGTTTGCTGAGCAGGGGGTTTCTGATCCTTCACTTTCTCCCATTCACTTTTTGCTTGTTCAGCTTTTTCTCGATCTGTTTTTGCTGCATTTGCTTTTGTTCCGTCCGGTTTGGCTTCATCCTGAATGCTTTTCAAATCATCCAATTCCTTTGAAATTGCTTCTAGTGCACTTTTGAAAGCGCTCTTTTTATCCTCTTCCATTTTTATTTTCAGCTCTACTTTTCCCAATTGTTTGTCTATTTTTTTCAAATCTCTTTGCTTAGTCGTGTTACCCTTTTGCTTACTTTCCAATTTCTCCTTTTCCGTCTTTAATGGGGTCAGTACAGCATCAACCAAGGCGTTATACTTTTCCAGGTGCTCATCCTTCTTATCTGCGTACTCATGTTTTGCATTTTCTATTCCTTCCGAAATTCCTTTAAACTTTTCGTTTGCATCTGATGCTTCAAATTTTGGGGATACTGCACAATTATCAACCCTTATGGCCTCATCATTTATCATTGCTAAAGCAGGTGCTCGCTCTTCATCTGGAGGGATTGGACCTTTGGAAGGTGTTGTTGCTTTGTCAAGCAAAGACTGAAATCCAATTTTGCACAAGAAACCTTCCGTCCCATTTGTGGATACTTCGAAAATGTGAGGTCGTACTTTAATCAAAGTGTTTTTACTTCCTTTTGAAAGGGTGCATTCAGATTGTCCAATAATGACCATGCTAGACGCATTAATGTACATTGGTGGAGTTTGGATGTAGTCCGTTTCATTGGGAAAGCGAGGATTGAGTTGATCTTTACGAAAGTAATAGGGCGCTGTGAATTTTTGAATTGATGGTCTACAAATTATTTCATTACGATCTAGTTAATTAATTAACAGAATATTGGACCCATGTCTCTTTTTTTTGTAATTGACTGGGCAAAGTAGAATTTTACCGGCGGTAGTCGACAGGGTCACCCAGAAGGAGAATGGCTCTTAACTGAATTTAATCCCGTATTATTTTTGGATTCCTCGAATCGGCATGAATAATGGAAGCGAAACCATTATAGAATGCTTGAGCATTTCAAAAGAAGAATAATATCGCTTACGTGTAATTGTACTTCAACAATAGACGCGGATCCTTCTCGAGGTTGGACATTGTACATTTCACATGTATGAGCGTATTTCTTTAGTTNACAGGGTCACCCAGAAGGAGAATGGCTCTTAACTGAATTTAATGCCGTATTATTTTTGGATTCCTCGAATCGACATGAATAATGGAAGCGAGACCATTATAGAATGCTTGAGCATTTCAAAGAAGAATAATATCGCTTACGTGTAATTGTACTTCAACAATAGACGCGGATCCTTCTCGAGGTTGGACATTGTACATTTCACATGTATGAGCGTATTTCTTTAGTTGGGGCGCCTCGTAAACTTCTCCCAATTCCGTATTTTTCGAAAAGTACAAATAAGCTCTGGCGAATTTCATGAATGTACAATACATAATTGAATTCTCTTTTTCGAGAAGGTTGAATGAATAATTCAAGCTAGATAAACTTTCAAGAGAAGAAGAAGAAAGGAAAGGAAAAAATTCGAAAGAAACTTACATTCCATTAATACAAACATAAACGTTCATATATTCCCCCAGGTCGTGGAAACCTGGTCCGAGATCCATGACTCTCGTGCTTCTTCTCTCTTTGTAAATGTGTACGTATGGTCTGTACAACTGTTTCTCGTCGCAAACATACTCAAAGAGAGCGTGTACAAAAAATGGAAGGTTCATGAGAAATAAAAGGGATGTTACTGACGTCCATGATTTGTCCATAATTAAATTTCCACAGTAGAAATCTTGAGTGCTACTCTACTTAACACTGCTTTTTCACATGAAATTGAATTACCACAAATGATGATGCTCATAAAAAAGTGAAAGCTATTCATAATGAGGTCACGCAATCTCTGCTGGGGCGATGATGAATGAACAATTGAGAGATTATTAATTTAGCAAAGAAAACAATAAAATGTCTTTATTGATAATTTCTCTTGTTTTCATATTATTGCATTTCCTCTTTACAATCTAGTCGGAACAGAATGCCTTTAATAAACCCGGGTGACGCTTTGTAATTGTAAGGCTTTCCAAACGTACTTTCATCTAGCGCAAGTTATCATTACGATTACGATACACAATATACATACATATTATAGAACTCATAAAAAATTCTAGAAATAATCTATTTCGTTTTAGTAGAACGTCATAAACATCACAATCTACGTAATCTACTCTACCAATTGTCATTGTACACAGTTCGTCCGTATTCTCATAAGCAAGACGGAAAAGGATCAATGTACTTTTCGAATAGTTTGTGAAAGAGCAAGATTGCCACCGACGATGAGAGAAAGAGAGAAAATTAGCATAATCCTCTCTCTATTCATCTTTAAATTCCAAGAAAATATTACTGACTTAACGTAAGTGATTACTCGTAATAAGAAGCCATACAAGTATATTATTTTCTTCTGGGAAAAAATCATATTTTCTCTTTCTCTATTTTTTAATAGACTACGTGTAACAATACATACCTCTGTGTCTGTATTGTACATATAAAAATGTTATCGTTCCGTAAGAAAAAAAAGAAAGATATCATGTAAAGCTTATAATTTTATTTGTATTTGACTACATATTAAAAGGGAAATGAAAGAGCTACCGCATGTTTACACTAAATAAGGACGGAAAATGCGTTATTTTACTCTACGCTTTCGTCTTTTTTACACTCTTTTGCTTTTTCCAATGCCAAAAGAAGTTATAGTATAATACTGCAAATAGTTGAGTCGACATTCAAGGATTTCCCTCAAACAGTTGAAGATAAATTATTTATCCAGTTTCATAAAAATATATGCACACTTTAGAGGTAATTCTCTTAAAGAGTAGTAAAATAATGTCACAATAATGCAATGCTAAGAAGCTACTCAAGATGCGTAAGAACAATTTTCTTGCATCCAGGATTGAGCACGAGTTGCTCCAAGCTGTGTATAAGTAAGTAGCTTTAAAAGCATGTTTTATTACGAGCTACTTTGCTTTATGTCTATTTTTCGTGGAGGAAAAGCTGGTTTAAGCTGCTTGATGAAAATCATTTTTAAAAAATTCTTGCTTCTCTACACCATTTAATCGTGCAAACATTCGTATTTTTACGCTAATCACTTGTCTTTGTTTAGAGCATTTATAAGTAAACAAAAGAAACAAACTGAAAGCGTCCCTTGGAATGCATACATACGAAAATAGGTATCCCCTTAGCCTATAAAATAAAGATATAAAGAATATAAAAAAGTGCCTGATCCGTATATTGTTTTGAAATTCTCGAATTCGTTGTGTGCACCTAAATTCTCTCCTTATGGATGCAATAAGGTACCATGTCTCTTCAGTGAGAAAATGATTTTAGATTTAGCTTGGACTAGGTACCTACTTGATAGGAATGAATAACGACTACCTACGTAGGTTTATGTAAGCTTTCGTATTACCCATCCAAATACAAAGGTAATTTTCATTTTCACTGACTCAGAACAAGTTCATTCTTATTCTCTAGTCATGATATAAAATTACTATTTACAAAACACTTTATGTCTACATTTTTGCCAGCCTGCCGACAATAGTTCCAGTAGTTTAGGGAATAATTCATGAGATTTAGATTAACAACTTTGGAAGAAGAGTAAGCTATGTTCAACTCCTTTTTATGGAGTGATCAAATGTAATGTCTTTTCTACACAAGTTTACTTGCTTGCATTGTACAAGCACATCCTCACCTAAAGAGAGTGAGAGAGAGGAAAAAGTGAGCGAGAAAAAAAGAATAGGATAGAGAGGGATGCTGATCGAAAAAAAGAGAGATTTGGAAGCAAAAATTCCCATTGAGAAAAGACGTGAGTGGATTGAGTACATGCAAAATGTGATACAGAGCATTTCCAATCACACGATTTAGGGTGAAAGAACATTTCCCAAAAATCTCACTTGTCTGATATTATTCGCTGAATGTTTCGCATTTTTTCATATAACGAGCATACGATATAAAATGATGGTCTTGTGCACGCTTGAATGCAAGGGTCTGTGAAGCATTTTGGAAAATAATAGGTGGGAAATGGATTTTTCAAGTCCTTGTCTTAGTTTAGAACCACTGCAGAAACAATTTGTCGCGGAAGGGTAAACCTCATAACATAACCTGCATGATGGATTCTAATCACGATATGTTTTTCAACGGATTTGGACAGTGTTATGCTCGATAACAAGAATTGTTGTGGGGTAATGCGAATTGATGGAGTGAATAGGACCAGAATCACGAAACCATTAATATTTTCCTGTTTGTATCTTGTATTCTGATGAATTAAATCAAGGTTACGTTTACAGGCGACATTAAAATTGTAAAGATGTTACGGTTAAATGAGTTGATGCATGGTGGACAACCAAATAGTGAATCCTTGAAGTTTCTTAAATGTTTTTAGTTTCAGATGAGTGAATTAGAAAATATCTGTCTCGTGTTTCATTCAAACTACTGAAATTTTCATTGGAAACGTCCATCATACAAAAACAAGGGAATTATGCCAGAAGGGTAAACAATTTAAAAATGAAATGCTCAGAAGAAGAAAAAGGAGGGGGAATACAGTATGAATCACCGTTGTGCCACCATCTCCTCAGTTCATCATTCTTTCAGTAACGAATGTAGTTAGATGGTGGAGGCCCAATGGTTTTAGATCGAATGTACACCTTCTGATGGACAGAAGATGGTGGTGCTTTCTTCAAGTTCTTCATGAATTTTCTAACGTTTGTCACAGCAATCAGACGGAAAATGAGTTTGAGAAAGAATATGGCCATTGAGATGGGCTGCATACCCGAGTGTCCTAAAAGAAGATATCCAGTAACTGCAGCTTCTAATGCCAGGACCATGAACAAAGTCAGAGCCGTGCACCACCACATTTGACATTTTCCCAAAGCATCCTCCGCGTCTTCCTAAAAAAGAATGCAAATAATCAAAACGTTATACTTAAGTCGGTCTTGGTTAAACATAAATGAAGAAACAAAACAAGATCATTTTGATTGTGAGACTAACATCATAAACTCCACTCAAGAGAACCAGAGCCATGATCAGTTGCATAGAATGCACAATAATGACGGAAATCCATATGACAATTGCCTGGTGTCTGATCACTGAAAGAATAAAATTTCCGAAACGCGTGCAAATATAAATAAAATGATCTACAGAAGTAATTGAAAATGTTTTTTAACCTGAGCTTACCTGATTCAATTGTGATTGGGCCTTTGAACGTAGTATCCGCAAGCGGTTCCTCATGCCATAGCCATTTTACCCCATAGAAGCAAAGAAGCATTGCCGCAAGGATCTATAACGTAGGAAAATGGACGCTTACATGAGAATGGAGTATGAAAATGTGAGAAGCTATACTAGGTACTACATACTATGTACATGCTTTTCAATAAAAAAAACTTACGACATCGACAATTGCCACCACCTAAGTAAAATTCGAATCAGTGTGTTATTATTTGAATTACCATTGTCATAAAATTTGAATTTGTTAGTTTAGTAGCATTTGTTAACCCTGATACTTATACGAACCTTGACGGCGCCTCTTCCTTGAAAGAAGTTGACCTGATCCGGGTTATGCATCTCACACGAAAGTCACCCCACACAATTTGATTTAAACGATAAGACTTGTCGATGGTTTCACCGTAAGTCTATAGTAACGTTGTCTTTCACATTTTAACGATTCTCCACGCTAGGTTTTTGGATGACGATTTCTTAAAGATGTCATACTATGTCTCTACATGAGCTTGTCTACATTTTTATGTATCTCTACGCATCTGAAAAGGTTTTTTTTCTAAAACACAAGATCTTTGAGAGTATATATGAGTTTGTTTATGAGTGTGACAACAATGAGCAATGCATCACTATTTTCTGCGTCACTAGTATTCAGTGAAAAACGATGTGCTCTATCCACAATCTAAAGTTTCAAAACTGATTGCAGTTTTTGCTCTGTCCGCTTCTATCCAAATAAGCAGTGCTTTATTACTCCAGTGAAGAGCAAATGAAAAGAATTGAGCTAAGGAAGCACTTTGGGGAAAGACAAAAATACAGCTTCCTCTTCTTTCTCCGACGTTCCACTCCACTCTCGGTAAGAAGCAAAACGAGAATAAGAAAAGGAAGGGAACTTCTGCTGGTAGTGTTTTCGAAAAAAACGAGGAAAAAAGCTAATTTGGCGAGGGAGCTAGCTATCACGAGGGCCAAGGCTAAGGGTATGCATTATATTGAGCCTTCGCTTCTTGCGAGCCTTTTTTGTCTTGGTGTAACGCAGTCCCCCAAAAATGCTCTGCCCGAGATACATTATGGACCACAATAACAAACACACACTTCTATATTTTCTGTGAAAGAGAAAAGAAGACACGAACGAAATGATATCCTCACAGAAATGGGGAAAAGCCTATTATGCGCAACTAACCTAAGTACTTATATATTGAGTAATATTGGTTATATGAAAAGTAGATATTAAGTATATGCTCTTTTCCTTTTTCTCTTCCTTTCGTTACTTTCTTCCTCATGACGCTCTTTTTTTCCTCTCCTCTGAACCTTCAACAGCAGCACCATCATCCCATTTTTATTCCCTTTTGCTCCCGCTACTACAACCTTATTGTTCAACGGCAGCAGAATCCATTCCAAGGGCTACATGGCTAAAATAATGGTGTACATTTCTCCATCTCTCCAGAATCAACAACGGAAGGGAAATCATGAGAAATCTGTACATAATAGCTGAAAAAATATGAAGTAGAAAACAGACAAGCTTATTCATAGCCAGTTCCGCACAGTCCGTCCCGCTCTGCTGCTGTCGGTGGTGTGTGCAAGTCCTTGTATTCTCACATTGTACTGTAGTATTGTCATCCATTTTTATAAATGTAATTTCTCTAATGCATGCACTAACTAGGCCAGAAAAGCCGAGATGATAGTGGCGATGAATCTATTTGGTGAAGAGGCAACGAAATGAAAAGGACATGGTTATGGTTCGTTCAATATAACGCTTCTTCATGCTTTCCCCAAACAAACATTGGAACACTAAAGTCTATCATCTCATTCAGCAAGATAATGTTTTCGTAAGCAAAAGACGAGGGAAAAGGACCCAGCTTCATTTTCTCATTTCCCCTTTTCTCCTTCACTAGGTTTCCTCGTCTGACTATCATCTCTCTTCCCACAAAATACTTTTCCTTTTCTTCCCAAGGCGGTTTTCAAAACAGGAAAGAAGATAAAGCTAAACAGTCTACATGTCTAATTTCGCTTTTCCATCGTAATAATTATCACTAGACCTTCCATTTCAACGCGGAGAAGAAGAAAGTATTGACGTAGTTATTCCGCCAATACCTTAAGGCCCTTTGCTTTGTATTGATTTTTTCTTCCTCTCTCAAAAGTTCTACTAAATGCAGTAAAAATTCCAATTCCAAAATAAATGATAAAAACCCTTTCAAAGCCTAGGCTTATGTAAACGTCTCAAAATGCTCCGATTTTCCTTTCATGCCTCTGACAAACATTTTTTGAAGCAAATGAAATTGAATTCTCTATTTTAAAATCCTCTCAATCCTGGAGTGAGAATTAGAGAATGTTTAATTAGTACTTTTCTCATTCAATTAGAGCTTTCATTTCTATCTAGAAAAGCATTAAGCTCATTAAAGGTTTCGCTCTTAAAAGCCTTTTTACTGGATACTCGACTCCTTGAAACACTAAGCAATTTTGGTATACTATGTAAGCACTAACTTTTTTTGTGCACCTTTTAAAAATTGTATTTGTCTTGGGATGAATGAAACAGGTTACTTTTAAGACAGTCAGTTGCTATTTGCGATGAAAGGAGAAAGCCTCAATCAAGCGACTAGATCAAAGTAAAAAGCATTTTTTATTTCCTTTCATTTTTTTT
>JAHZMX010001362.1:0-11035 GCA_027743895.1 Seira musarum | reverse complement strand
GTTGGTGTGGATGCTTTTCCGGTTGGAATGAGTAGAATGCAATGCACTAGCGCTTCAAAGATCTGATCTTTTCCAAAAGTTTAATAAACTACCTAAACTACCCCACGTGTGAAGAAAGAATGCGAGGAAGTGAAAGAGTGCCACGAAGTGATTCACGGAAAAGGAATTGAATTGCATTTAAGAAACTATGAAAGAAATGCATTTTTTCTAGAGAAAAGTTTTTAGCTTGGCTCAGGAGAAAAATATTTCATTTGGATGGGGAAAGACTAAGAACTTTCGATTCGATTCCCATGATCATCATCATCATCATCATCACAATCGCGGTTTCGCTTCAAGTTTTTACCTGTTTCTTTTGTGGTATGGAACAACTAACTACAACTTCACTTTATTTGTTATTTGTCATTTCCACAGTTCCACAAGCACACGAGTGAGCTAAGTGCTATCTATTCTAAAAAATCTATTTTTTTTCTTTTCCCATTGCACTTTGTAAGGGAAAAAAGTGAATTCACTTTTTAAATATTGTATTGCGTTGCACCTTTTACATTTCCATTGATTTCTTCGGAGCTCACGCTGCTCATGCATTTTGTATTAATGCCTGTCCCCTGTCGTTTCTTCCTTCCTTCCTTCCTGGGAGAGAAGGACAAAAAAAATGTTTCGTGAGTTGCACCGATCCATCTAAAAACAGTTTTCTGTGGGAGAGTCAAAAAAAAATATTCGGTTTTGCAATAGGAAGCTTTAGCGATTGCATGTCTTCAATTAGGAAAAAGCACACTCCCGAGATAAATAAGAAATGGGAAGGTTTTGTTCGACGAAATATGATAAAATAAAATTATTTTTCTCTTGTGTTTACGTCCTGCTACGAACTAAACCTAAATCAGTCAGGTTGGACTTGGGACTAGAAGAAAATGAATGAATGAATGAAAACCATTTTTGATAAATCTTCATAATCAAGTGATATCAAAAGAGAAATGGCTTTGGCTATGACTATGGCTTTGATAACGATAACGATGCTTGTATTTGTATTTTGTATTGACTTGAGAAAAATGAAGGAAGGAAGGAATAGATAACTGTCCATTCTAATTTTTATTCCTTGGGTTGGATTAGATTCCCCTGATACAATGGTAATCGTGAAGGTAAGAAAATATCGAGTGAGTGAGTGAGTAAAGCTTCGGTGACAGGTGTTTCAATTTGGGTATGCATTTTGAAACGGGAGCGGGTGGGTGCAAGGAACACATTTTCCGTGTTTTGTCTGCGTTGTTCTAGTCTCGCAGGCATGGCATGGCTAAAGAAAGGACTCTGGGAGTAGTTTAACAATAATAAGCGGAAAGGGAATGTTTTCCTTTTTGGACGTTGTCTTGGCTCATTATGGGATTCCAGATAAAGGGTTAACACGAGTAGATTAGTAAAAGAGATAGCTTTCTTTGATGCAATCGCTGCACCAAGCCAAGCCACACACAAACATAAACACCGCCTTTGGGAGAAGAAAAGAAAGGACCGACAATAGAATAAGCTTCACATTAAATGAATTCTTGCAATTTTTTAAAAGTAAATTCTTAGAAGATGAGCAAAGCTGTTAAAAACCTAAAAATTAACAAAGTTCTTTTTGTAATTATTTCTGTATTGTCCTAATGACATTTCTGGAGGGTTACACGTGCAAAGAAAAATATAGTAATGCGAACTAAGTCAAAAAGCCAAAGTAATTTTAGGCATGACTGAATCCATATGACCTGAATACAAAATATTCGATAGTCATTCATTTATTTTTTTTGCTGCATTCATATTTCTGCACTTCAAGTTTATGAGTAGGTTTTCTCTTGCGTTCGTAAGTGAAAATGAGAAAAAAAAATTAGATGAAAATCCAATTAGCAATAATGCCTCAGGTCATTATTGTTATTTTGAGTGAAGCGTATGTATTTCTGGCAAGTAATCAGGAAAAGGGTCTAATTTGTTGATTGCATTCTCAAGAAGGGAAAGAAACGATAAGGAAAACAACTAACAGCTTTCATGTCAAGACCAGTCCAGTACAGCAACGCAACGTTAAAGTAAAGTCAACGTCCTTATGCAAGAAAATTGTACATTGTTAATACGCTGCATTATTGTTCCAGCAATTTTTTGATACGATAAAAACATGAAGTATGTTATTTTTTTGCTTACAAAATTGGATTAAAAATCTTGATGCTTTTACTTTGCCACGCCATTGTATCAGCCCGATTCATAAAAAAAATTCAGTTGCGCAAGTATGTAGTATGAGAAAAGGAGCATATCGTCACACATGTCATGCCATTTCGCCTCGGCTTCACTTGACACGACAGTTTTCCAAGGCTTCATGTAATCATACTTGTTTATCTCGTTCTTTTCTCTCAAGATAAGTCATGTAAAGCCCGTCCACCTGTTTCGTTTAGCGGTGGTGGCCTGGCATGGTCTAGCTTGGCTTGTGTGATTCATGTGACTGTGACATTTTCCAAAATACCATTTTGGGGATTATAAAAAAAGTACTCATGAGAGAGTGATGATGTAATTCAAGAAGGTAAACAATAGTAAAGTGAAGCCAAAGCCAAGAGCTTAAAGAGGGAAATATTTTTTTGCTTGTATCTAATCACGTCACAAAAATGTAATGGTAATAATGGGACATTATCATGCAAATTGGTGAAACCAGACTTTATTCTTATTTGTTAGTCCAGCCAGGTACATTCTACAACGATATGTAATGCAATTAAGCAGCTTTTTAATGGCTTTTAACATTTCTAATGGATTAATTTTTTTGAAGTTTAAAAAAAATGCATTTGTTCGATGAGAGTTTAGGTGCTCGCTGGTTTTAAAATAAAGTCCATGTGAAAAATTGCATCTTGGACTTAACTTGATCCCCAGAGTAAATCTTGAATTATGGGGGATTACCCACTCCAAAAATGGGAAATGATGAGATGAGATCATCTTTCTTTCTCAATTCAAGGTTTCATCTTGTCTTGTCGTATACTGATGTCGCTGGACGATCGATTCTCCACGGGAAATGGAATGACATGTACTTTAAAATATGCATGAATAATTCGCTTACTTACTTACCTCTCTGGACTTAAATTTGAAACGCATCACTCACCTCTTTTATGCTTGGAAAGAAACGGAGAAATAAACTGGCTGGGAGAGAATTCAAGGAAGCATAAAATAAATTTCTCTAAAAACAAAAGGATTTACAACTGGAATAACATAACATCTTCATTTCTCCTTTTTGTTTTGACTGAGAAGATAATTCATTGTCGTATTCATGTCGCATGCAAATGTGTGAGTCCTTCCCCCTCCTAAATGCAATAAGTTTACTTAACATATGTAACGAACCTGCATGATAATGACGGGACCATGGCACAAACCAAACCAGACCAAACCATGAGGGTGATGTCCAGTCTCCTGGAAAATTGACAAAATGTTCATTTTCCCTAATAATGTTTTCCATTCTCTCTGGAAATTCTAAAAAAATTATGAATTGGATTGAAAGCAAATACAAAATAAAATCCCGGAATGGCACCCAAGAGACCTTTGTGTTTCTCCTGGAGGGAAGATATTTCACAGTTTTAAAACATATTTCATGTTGAAACATCCTTGAGGGAAGATTCATTTGCTTTGGTGCATACAATGCACTACTGCTTGCAACAGCAGCAGTAACAACAGCAGTGCAAATAGATTTTTGATGCAATGCAACTCTTTTCATTGGGGACCTACAAACTACAATGCAGTCATCATCATCATCATCGTTGTCCTATCATCATTAGGAAAATCAAACAATGCCGTGCCGTGATCATAAGGTTCCAGGAAATCGTAACTGTTTGTGCTGGTGTGGTGTGGTGGTGATGTGATGGGAAATGCCTTTCGCCTTAGCTTTGCCAAGAGATGAATGAGTGCACGTTGACCTAAAGCATACTTACAGTTTCAATTTTGTTATCTTTCGAAGCCACCACCACCACCATCATGCCACCTAGAGAAGCCTCTGCTCTGCTCGACCTGGTTGGTGATAAACGTTAAAATAATATAACTTGAATGCAATGCATTCATTCATGCACCAAGTTTTATATTCTCCCATCCAGGGATTTTTCATGGAATGGAACTGGAACTAAAATGGCATGAAAAATGCGAGATTGAAGAAAAGGGTTATTATCCCACATATTTTAAAGGAACAAATAAGGGAAAAAAATTATGATGAGCCTTTTATGTAACTTATGTAAATATGTGTATCATTCATGGAAAATTATTTCCGGTTCATCAGTCACCATTTTTTTCCAGGGCATTGTGTCAACTTCAGCTTGAAATATGATGGCGCATTGTTCTTCTTTCCAAGCCAGGCCAGGCGACCAGTCCGGCTTTAGCATCATCGCCCTTCATTTTTAGGGATTTGGGATTTGCGTCATCCGCATGGCCTAAAAAAGTGTTTTCAAATTTTTCATGTTTCCAAAACAGATTGCCTTCATTTTTTATGAATTTTTTTAACAATAAAAAATATTTGATTTTTACGACTTTTTTGACTTTCGTTCTGGAAATGATGTTGAAAATTAGGAGGTATTCATAATTTCGTGATTAACGACTCTTGAAAAGTTACATGTTCCAAAAGTGATTCAATACCACATGCTCTACTAGAGGGCTTTTGGGGTCAGTTGACTTGTGAAACTGAAAAGATTTTAAAATCCCATAAAATGCAGAGAAGAGAAAAACAGGACATGATATAGAACATGTAACATCCCCATAAAAAGAGACGAAAATAGTGTAATTAATCCTTTTCCTGCTCATCTGCTCCATTTTTACATGTTAAATATGTTTTTCAACCTCCCTCATCCTCACTAATTTTCACATTTTTTTTCTCTAATTCGCACTTCTTTACTCTTGGCCTTTTTTAACAAAATGTTCTAGCTTCTTTAATGAGTTTTTTTTCTTCCTAAAAGGAAACACCCTTCTTTTGTGAACCAAATCCATTCTTAATTTATCTCTTGAGTGGATCTTAAAAGCAGCATCAACGGCAGCAGCAGCACCATTACTATCACTATACCGTCATTGCTTTATTTTTTTGCAAAAACGAAATTGGATACCTCAGGTCTCCCTTAAGGCGTGTCTCAAGTCAGCTTCTTCTTGGTCGGCACGGCAATCCTATTTTTTTTTTTGCAAATTGCGTATTAGCTATTTTCGTTCCATTGCACATCGTGATTGTGTTCTTGACAGTTTAGTGCGTGTGCTGATGATGTCTTGTCGTGTGTGTATCCCAATCCAGTCCTTAGTAATTTTCTTCTTCGTTTTTTCCTTCAAAAAGAATTATTACTGACTTTGCTCTGCTTGGCCTTCTTGAAATGGAAAGCCATTCCCTTCCAAGCTTATTTTAATGTCTCATTGTTCCTCTCGTTTTTTACCATTTTTGCGTAAAAGAAAAAAAATATATTTTCAACCCTTCAGCAATATTCATACCAGGAGGTCAAGTTAACTACAGCTTCTTTTTTATTACAAGCCATTGTTCTTCTTCTCACCTGAGTCCCTTTTTTAAAAACGATACATTTACATTTTTTCTACCTTGCTTGGTGTCATGTCGTGATTTGCTTTGAGCAAAAAAATAAGAAAGAAAAAAAATTGTTCGCAAAAAAAATTAGTTTGGTCTTGTTTTGTTCATCTCATCTCATCTTCATTTTCATCATCTCTATTCTATCGCATGAGAGAATAGAAGATTGAATTGGATTGGATTGAGATCCTCATGAAAGTAAAAGAAGAAGTTTATTCGCAAAGAAAAAAAACTTTTTTTTACGATGACTCTATTGTGGAAATATAATATCTTCCATTCAATACGATTATGTATTTCTTTATCCTCCATTCCATCCTATTTTCCATTATTCACCCCATAAATGTCATGATCCTCGCAAAAGTTATTGCGAAAAAAAGGGTCGGTCGGTCGGTTGGGAAGTAAGTGGAGCATCATCTTCTTCTTCCTAAATATTTGGTCACACTCTAAAGATATGTATTTTTTGCGTGTAAGATTTTCCCAAGGAAATTATTGCGTGTCTCAATCTCGACTTGGTTCTCTTGTCTTGCAAATACGATTGTGTGTGTGTCGACGACATCTCAAGCTAAAGCCAAGCCAAGCCACTCTGGCCCCAACTCCAGGCCAGGCATCGCATTTAGACAGGCTCCTTATGTAAAAAGCGACAATAACGTAAATCTCGACGGAAAGAAGAGTATGGCCTGAAGCGTGAAGAAATCCATATTGCTCCAAGAGAGTCGAGTTATGTTGAGCCCCCGAGCCGATGGCGATGGCAATGGCATGACATCATGTCATCTGGATAAAAATGTCCTCAGAAGGGAGCCCAGAAAATGGTGAGAGTTGAGTTGAGTTGGTGATGGTGAATGAACAAAGCACACATATTTTCCTCATGACAAGATAACAATGGGAAAAAACAGATTGCAATTCCGATTTGCTACAATATACAAAATGGACTAAAGCTTAGAGATTCAGTCAGATGATATTTTTTTTCTGCAGACGAAGAAATAGAGAAGGAAAAACAGGATTTTCCTCATATCTCCAGAGGCTCACAAAACAAGAGAATTGCGATTTTTCCATATAAAGTCGGGTAGGAAGGAATAAGGAAGCACATTGAAATGACGAGATTTGAGATTTATGAAGGGATACACATTTCTTTATCGTTTCCCTGGCCAAACCAAGTCAGGAGAAGAGGCTCAAGTAAGTTTACTGACCTTTTCTGAATTGAATGGGAAAGGAGGCATCACAATCAGAAACAACTTCGTCTGTCTAGTCAGTCGTGTCGTGGAGTGGAAGTCCATTTGGGAGAGATAAACATGGAAAATACATAAAAATGCTTAGTCTCGAATCTGAGCTCTTACGGAGAGATTGAATATTTAAGAATGGAAAGTACAATAGAATACTCAGCCCTAAATTTCTCTCGAGGTCACGCATAATTCCATGAATATCCAAAAGATAAACAAGTATAAGCGATAAAGGAAGTATAAAGAAAAGATCAAGATATTTTTTATATGTATGCGTGTGCGTGCCTAGTCTTACTTAGGTTTACGTGTTCACTTTGTCGTATTGTCATCTTTTCATAAAATGTAAAAAAATGTGTATCCCTCCTAAGCAGGTTTTAGATTTTTAAATGTCTGGATTTCGATGTAGATCACGATCACATCAACCCAGCCCCACTCAATAGATTTATGAAATATTAACTGATTTCTGTAAAATTCCACTCACAAATCAATGAAATCAACTAACTCCGAAAAAGGCCAGGAGAACCTACCTTAAGTAAGTAATGTAAAAAAATGTAGATTTTCAAACCGATTTTGACTGGACAACCCCTTACGCATCCCAATCATACCATTAATTCCGAAATGCACTTTTATTAAATCACGATCAGATCAAATCCTACCGAGGTTTCTTTGCCATGAATCATATCATGACTTTGACTTTCGATTCTTGTAATGGAAATTCACGCACATTTTTATGCCAATGGACAAACCATTTAAGCAAAGAAAGTGACGCATTTTTTATGCGTAAAGTTTCTGATCCTTTTTTATGATCCCCGTGAATTGTGCCATACTAACTTCTCGACTTTCTCCCCTGCTGCACTGCAATATATTGCACTAGCCATTTTAAGTATGCCGTAATGTGATTACATAACTGAAAAAAGAGCTTTGCTTTTCTCCATGTCTTATATGTAATGGAATGAAGGATGAACCATGTTCACTTTAGTTAATTCAATAGAGGAAAACTTTGTGTGTGATCTTGTTTCAACCCTTTCAATCTTTTTATTGAGTTTTTTTCCCTGCGTTCCATCCACTTATCTCCCCTTTTTTCTATGTTAACCCCGGGCTTGTTCATCTTCTTCTTTTTCGGTAAAAAATGCTGGATCATCAGGAACATTGGCATCAACATCAACATCTACAAGCCTTTGTGGAAGATTGCATCGAATCGAGAGTAAAAGTGAAAATGCAAGAGGCTATTAAGTAAAAAGTTATGTATGGAAAGGGGATGAAAGCGAAAGCCACCAGCCACCCCGCTGGAACAAGCATGTTTACCCTTTCTACTGGTTGGTTACGCTACGCACCAGCAAGAAAAAAAATAACATGAGCACGAGCTAGGGAAAAAGGATCGTCACCTTTAAAAAAAAATCTTCAGAAAAAAAAACGGGATCGTGATCAAGATCATGCCTCCACAGCTTCCTGCTCCGATTTCAGAGGGTTGGAGTTAGGATGAGATGTGATGAGCCCAAAGGCTAGAGAGCTTGAAGCTTTTACTGATTTCACTTTGATCTTCTCCCCAAGTCTTCATTTCGACCCGATTTTCCTCTCTGTCTTCTACCAATGCTTCACTACACTTTAAAGAAAAGAGAAAAAATACTTGGAAAATGGAATTAGTGAGAAGAAAGGGTCCATCCACAAATTCTTATGCTTTCTAGTTTTATGAATCATATCATCTTTGAATTGAAATGACGTGTGAAATGAATGTCCCCTCTCTTCCTCCAATCCTTTGGGGAAACAGGTTACTCAATAATACTCATTCAATAGGCAAGGAAAATTTCTTGTGTAAACTTGATAGAGAAAAAAATGAGAAGAATGATGAGAAGTGATGGGATGTGATGGAGGAAGAGAGATAAGATTTGGAGTGTTATCTTTTGAACTTTAAGAGGCTCCTAATATTTTATTCGATTTTCCCTTATTGCTTTTTATTGTTGTTCTTTGTCCAAGAATAAGAGCTCAAGTTCGATTCGATTCGATCTGGATCCCAAGCTCCTTTTTAGCTTTTGCATGACTAATGACTCCTCCATCCAAAGCCACTCCACTACCTAAGCATTTTGTTCCCCTTCTTCTTCTTCTCAGAACTTAGAACATTATCCAAATAAAGAGAAGTGGAAGTGTTGCCTCCTTGACACTTTTCTTTCTTGTTTGGCTTTGGCTTGGCATGGCTTGTGCGTAACGAAAATAAGATGATGATTAAGGCACGTACCCACTGGAGTGGATGGAGGTAAAATCGTAAAGTGTTTGGGAGGTCTGCACCAAAGGTGATGGGGAAAATGAAGATAAAGTATGAATTTAACTGGGAAGAGTGTAAGCTCGAGCCAAGGCAAGTGCCAAAGCCAAGCCAAACTCGAAGTTGAACAACAACAACATCAAGTGGAAGATGATGGCGGTGATGTGATGATGATGATGATGATTCAGATTCTATTGGGAATTATACTTACGGCCATGGTGGAGTTCTTAGTTTTCAGTTTGAATCATTTTAAATATTTAAATTTTTGATTTTCTCTCAAGGAAAAAGGGCTAAAAAAAGATGAGATGAGGGGACAGGAGGGGATCATCACATCACTTTACTTCCTAGAAAACAAACAATAGACGAACATGTTAAGGTGGAAAAGAAAAAAACTTTTTTTGGGGGGACTTTTCTTGGGATGCACAAAAACTAAACTAAACCTTATTTTGAATTCTTCTCGAAGAAGTGCTTAACTTTCGTCGTGCCATGTTTACGGAATTAAGAGGTTCACACTCTGGAGAATATTATTCTCCATACAGTATTGTTTCTCCAGATATTATTCCTGGAAGAAGAATAACAGGTAGAATTGAATAAGAAAATGACGATGATGATGATAATAACGATAGAGAATGTACCTGATCCGTTCAAGATAACGCATTTTTGACTGAAGCTTGTCTCACTCTTTATTCTCATCTTCCATTCCATCTTTCTTTTTTTGGGGAATCAGATTACACAAAAAAGGATTAACATTTTTAAAAATGTACTTCGACTACGGCTTTGACTTCTCCCCTTTCTCGAGACAGAAGAGACTAGAGTCGAGTCGAAATCAGAATTCAGAATATTCTATTTCGGGCTTTTCATGATCAGCTCAAGTCGCAGTCTCAGTCATAGTCATAGTCCATTATATTCCAAATAAGTAAAGGATTTTCACAAGAGATTTATCTCCTCCACTCATTTTAAAATTAAAAATTATTACGCTTTATTCAAACAAGCCAGAGAAAAATACCTTTCCTCGAATGAAGAGGGTCAGGTTAGGTTTGCATTTGTGATTGCAATTGTAGTTGTAGTTGTGATTGTGATTGTAGGCGGCTTTTAAAAAAGGATACAAATTCGAATTACGAATGAATTCTCTCTTCTTCTTTTCCCTTCAAGTTCCTCTCACTTCACTTGTGCAATATTTAACAGAACAGGACAGCAAGAGATCATGTCGTCTGTCTGTGTCTGTGTTTGTACCGTTATGCAATATGAATTGAGGAAAGCACATAATTTTTACTCCATTTAAAATCGACACTTTTCCTTAATTTGCATTTAAAGTGGGGATGAACATTCGATATTTTTATGATAATTTTTGTAGGGGGCATGTACCGTTTTACTGCTGCCGTGAGAGATAATGGCTCTGAAGAAAAAAAATGTTTATTATTTATGAGCTCCAAGCTAAAAATACTTACAGAGGTGGGCAGTTTATGTTCAGTCGTGTCATGTCGTGTCTTGGTCAATGCAATCGCAACTCTCAAGCCAAGGTAAAAGCTTTCCGTAAGACACTTTCTGTTTTTTTTAAAGCTTGACCACTGACCGATGAGACGAATCAACCAGGTACTTTATGTAATGCAATACTACATAATCTTTATCGAGATGATAGGATGCTCAGGTTTCATGAGTAAAGCATTATATAATCTTGATTTTGACGGGTTTGCTCGAACTGTAGTCTTTTGTGATCGTTACTGCTTTCGATGCCTAAATCGCCATTATTTTTGCAACAAAAGTGTACAAGTGCATATTATTTTTTTGCAAGATTTAGTTCAAAGTCATATTTGCAATTTTGGGAAAACAGAAAATCATACTTTGTGCAAAAAATGACAGTGGCAAATGTTCTCAGCTGTATTTTCACTAGTACTATAATTGCTGTATCATGCATGATAGTCATGTATTTTACGGAAAACATCACACCTTGTTAGATGCCAATGCTATGTCATAGTCATGTCAGTAAGTTTTCCCCCAAAAAATTACCGGTTACTTTGCTGCTCACCAGTCCATGAC
>JAHZMX010001361.1:0-17960 GCA_027743895.1 Seira musarum | reverse complement strand
CTTCAATGTGTCATGGCCTACTATTATCATAAATGGAAAAAGCCCAAAAGTAAGTATAAATTCGGATATAAGCGCACTGTACTATTTCCATATGCATTTATAAGTGAAACGATATCTTCCACATCTACTCAGGTCCCTCGACTAAAATAATATTTTTATTTGCTAACTTACTTTAGATGAAAAAGATATTAATTTTGGATTGGATCAATAACCAATTTTGTTATTAGCATTAATCTTAATTCCTTTACACAAAAAGTTCGTTCACCAATAAAGATATTTGTATCACTTACTCGTCTTATGTTCCAATGCTGATAGAAAATTTATGCATAAAAATAATATCTGCCTCCCTCCGTCCGATGGTCGAAAGTAATAATGGCGATGTTATTTTCTGTTTGTATGCGATCACATCAAAAAAACTTATTCCAAACTTGTTATTTGTTATGTAGCCTTCAAGGATGGGATGGACAAACGACAAGGAATAATATGGTCTGATGATCTCTAAAAAATTTGTTGATGCTCACAGGATAATGACGAAGACGAAGGAAGGATAATAATTATTTTTTTAGGTAGCGGTGGTGGTGGCAAATGGGAAGGATATGTTCAAAGGTGTTTTTCTCAGTTTGGATTTGGATAATATGAAGGAATGAATAATTATAACATAACACAACAACGACAAAGTAAAAGTTGCTTGTATTGGGTGATATGCAAAAAGTTATTCAAGGTTTTTTTCCTCCTGTGCAAGATAGCAACAAAATATTATTCAAGTCACTAATTCTTTTTGCTCTTCTGGACCAAGCCATTTAACTACTTCCCATCATTCTCCTCATCAAATCAAGTTTAGTTAAGAGGAACAGATGAACAAACTTGTAAAAAAGCTATATACATGTGTACAAGACGCAGATTCATGTGGACATCATGATGTTCAGAATTGGATACATGAGTGGATTTCCACTTCTCCACATGAGGGGAATGCATGTGCTCTTTCGCTAGCTGATGATGGTGATCATGATGATGATTATGATTTTGAGAACAGTCTTTTGCAGACTTTGATGCTAGCAGAGCTAGAGCCAAGGAGAAAACGACCTTTTGTGATCTTAATATGCCTAATTGAATGAAGAAGAATTCGTTTACTTTGGAATAGTCGGTTTTTTCTTTTTTCGATTATTGGCTTGGCATAAAAAAGCTTTATTCACATCGCCCCTATGTAACCTGACTTTGTTCCAAGTTAATTTTGGTCCTCGTCCATGTCGCTGAACTACAAAGATATAAAGTAAAAGGAAACGTGACTGAACTTAAGATTTTTTTTTCTTTCAGATGTTAGTTCCAATGCCAAGTTTTTTCTCTCAATTCACCTCTAAAACTATAGCCAATTTTCGTGCTGTACTGACTGACTCTAAAAAGTAAGCGCATATGTACATATCTTTTGAGCCGAAGACTATGAAATCGGAGATCCGAGGACATGACGTGACAAGTAACGGGAGCGATGAAAACCTTCACTTTTAATTTCCATTTAAATAGATAGGCGTTGCATCCTGCATAATGGATTAAGCAACAGGTTAACCTCCATTCGATTACATCTTGATCTGTCCTTAAATCATGTAAAATTGCACATTATTCATGATCGTGAACGACGATTATAGCATCCTTGCCATTTGGCTGCCTCATGAATGAAAATCCTGCGCAAATGAAATCTTTACAGGAAGCACTAAAAATACATTGAAATCACTTTTAATTTTCTTGTCTGGTCCGGTTAAATTCCTTTTGAACCAGGTCCCACGTTTCCAGTCCGTGAACTGGACAAATGCAGTTTCAGTTTTAGTTAGGGGAAAATACCCACTGATGCGGCTAAAGATTTTCTTACTATTTGCTTGTAGCTTTATTGTGACGTGGTTGGTTATAAAAAAAAAGTTAATCGAGAAAAGTTGATCCACACAAATAGGGTAGGTAAATACGAACGCGCTTGTACATTGCAGTACTGATAGATGCCAAAAATCCATTCTTTATTTGGATGGTTATATTCCTGTTTAACACTTGCACTTGAATTTGGATGACCGAGTACTCAGCCTGTTTTATAAGCGATGATTATGATTGCCTCCTACCTATGCCAAGAATAATCGTTACGTTTATGTTCCCGACCACGTTGCCAACGCATGTCTACAGAATAATACCGGCTTAATCTCTCTCTTGACTCACCTGAATCATGAAAAAATTATAAACGCATACGCACTTGCTGATGATGATACTAAAAAGGTTTTATTAGCCAGTGAGTTTAAGAAAATGTAGATAGGTATCACGCATTACGAATATGTGAATATACAAATGTTACTGCGTTTGCAAAGATTGTTTTCGTAAATAATATGTACCTTCTTAGTTGCAATCAACTCGCAAAATATACAATTATAACAAATAATATTTATCACGATATTTTTCCATTATTGACAACTTCATTCTTTAAATTCGTATCAGTCAATTTAAAAACAAACTCATGATGACTCAGACTGTAGCTGGTTCCTAGCACATGACGGGTTCAGGATTTATGCACGGAAAATGACTTTAAAACGCAGTCAATCAGTATAGTAGCTGCAATCGAAAATAATATAAAAATACCCAACAACTACTACACAACATGTCCATGTCAATTATGTTAATGCATGTGTCTGGTATATTATTTATCGCATTCCACTTATTGCTTTAGTTGCATCGACTTCTCAAGCTGAATTAGAGCCAAATTGCAAAATAATGTATGGGCTAAAAATGTGTTTGAAGGATGCAAAATTATTTTTTTAAAGCTAAACATTAGTTCAATACTATTTCTCGCAGCAATATTTTCTTTTGTGAAAATGTGTTCGGGAAATGTAGAAACGGTTGGACTTGTAATGCTTTCTCGTGTTTCGTTATTAGGTCAATGTACTACTTAACCATAATATCTTTTCTCATGTATGCAAAAATAACGCCTACATTCTACTCCTTCCTACTTAGCATTAGAAGATTAATGAAATTCTCCCGAAGTTTTAAACTCTGTGGAAAATATAAGACATCAGAGTTTAAAAAGTCACCGGCGGACATAAGTTTAATTTTCTGATTTGAGCTGATTCGACATATTAAACTGCTATTATTGGTATTACTAGAAGTCACTTGTCTGCTGACCGGACTAGAGTTGACTTGACGTAAATACTTGCCGGTCTTGTTGGTCATGCGTGTTTTTCATGATACTGAACTGGATAATTTACATGAATCATGCCCATGGCCATACACAATATGATTGGATTGCATTGGTTAGCGCAAATCTTAGCTTTGTTTTGACAAGGGATTAACTTCGAAAACTAGTACGCACTGCTTCTACATCGCACCATTTCTAAAGATGTTTTTGTTGACGGGCCTTAAACTATTTATGGAATTTTACAAATTTTGAGTGCTATAAAGTGACCAATGACCAATGAGTAGCAAGAAAAGTAAAATTTCGGGGTAAAGTGACAATTTGCTGGAAATCACGCATTTTTAATGAGCTGCAGAAAAAAAAAACAAACAAAATCACTTGTGGATTTTTAAAAAGTTTTATTCAAATTCATATTAGTAGTATAATGAAAGCCGACACATTCGCGCTTGGTTAACTTGAGACTGCTGAGACGTCCTCAATCATTCATATGGAAAATAAAGTAATGCATTCATAATTTAACAAAATTCCATTATACATTAACTTTACACCGACCTAAATTATTCACCAAAATGTCAATCAAAATTTTAACTGAATTTAAGAAAGTAAATATTTATATTTCAAGTTCTCATTCATGACAATTTGAAGCGGAAAATCTATATAAAAGCTACGAAAAAATTGTAGGATCGACCATAATTATGCGCATACCATATCATACATTCACACATTAATTTACGAAACACCGCATATTATAGACTTAGGTTCATCTATAAAAAAACTTAATTCTTCATGGGTAGGAAGGTTGCGTATCACTTCACATTTTTGCCTGAATAAACACTATTACGCCATGCATTTCTTCCACTTTCGCAACATTAAGGGTAAGACGTTACTTAAGACCATTAACATTTTGCTTGGGTGGGAGACAAAAAAATTATGCATTTATTCGTGTAAATATCAACTATAACCGGAACAATCTTCTAAAGATGATGTTAGCGGTCGCTTATAATGAACTTGCGATTTTTTAAAAATACACATTAAACTGCAGAACCTTAAATAACACCACTCTATTGCTTTTAATTAATTAGCATGCAATTATCGTTAAAATTAAATTCGCTCTCGCTCAAAAAAATACAGAGTAGGTAAAACAGTCAAAAATTAATCGATTATTTTCAAACATTTCTACAAAATCAATATGAGTATCTCCCGCAATAACGAATCATCTACAGTACATTGTTAAGTACATCTCTAGAATTTATTTATTACTAGTACATATATAGCAGCGTTAAATGATTGAGTGATTTGTTCCGTTAATATTCAATATTTAATTTTTTTTTGATGTAGTGATTCAAAGTTTATGTGTCTTAATAACAAATTGAACTTGCAATGCGTGATCTGCAAGAAAGGTGCTCCGCCACCGTGATTAAAATACATTATGGAAACCCTTATGAGAGCCGCAAAATCCCACAACTAGAACATGCGTCATCATAGCGTACGGTTTGATAATTTTTTAAGAAGTGGAGTACAGAGAACGTATTTTTTCATCTCATCCAAACTATCAATGTACAATAAACATGGATAGGTATAAATACTTTTTTCTTGACAATTTTAACATTCATAGATTTAGATCATAATTCATCTTTTACTTCATCGAGTGACGATTTTCATCATAACTGCAACAAGCAAATGCATATATTTATGATGCTTGTTTGTACAATAACAAATCATTCTCAAAAGCCCTGCTTTACTTTTTAAACACAGCTACATGAGCTGTGCCGTTTACATGACATACATAAACTGTGACAAAGACAATAACATTCTATCACATCATCACTCTTGCACAAATGCAAAGCAAACAAATCGACTCTGTACAACATTCATAATTCCGCTTGTCCACCTATATTTTTTTTTATGAATATTCGCTATTTCCCTTGGAGGCTATAGAATATGCCCACGTTTTGACTGAAAACAATTATGTTGGAATTGTAACTTTTGTTATCGTACCGGTAATAATGGAACTTATTTTCGATATTTTTTGTTATATTTTAAAAATAACGTATATGTATATGTATCTTGTTCGTAGGGCTCTATGAAATCGAACGCATTTCACTTCACACCTCTCATTTATCGCTTGGTTCTTCTGTTATAGTAAATTCAAAAAATTATTCTACAACGGAAATTATTTTCGTGTCATTATGTTCATTTGTCTGAGCAGAATTCAATATGATCTCAAAGAGCTTTGAAGGGAAGCAAAATCGAAAAAAAAACTGAATATGGAAAAAAGCAAAAATAAAAATGACAACTGTGATTGCTTGTCATAACCAGCTTTAAAAATTCACACAACTTCTAACCCATTTATTACGAATAATAATAGCTTTGAATACATATTTTATCCACTGTGCACCTCAACACCATCCAAAATATGAGTTATGTAGTAGTAATGAGTTCATTGCTTTGTTTCTTCTTTTTTTTCAGACAAGAGGATATTAATAGTATGACATCAAAACTAACGAAAACCGAGCCAGATTTTGTCAGTTATAGCCCAAAAAGTATCAAACCCTAAATATACAACGTGATGATGCAGTAAACATAATTTATATATAGACTTGATATATATATAACTCCGTTCAAAGTCCTAAAATCTACTTAAAAAGCCAATAAAAATCATAAGGTATTTTCAAAGTGGGTAATCAATGCAGGTTCATCATATTTTTTCATCTAATACAGGTGAGCTCAAAAAAGGTTATAATAATTGTTTTAACAATTTCGTGTGATTTTTAGTAGCTGTAGAATGTTGCTGGTGATTCTGTAGAACTTTCCAGTGATCTTACTGAGCCTTTTCTTTCTTCAGGAAGGGAACAGCGGTTGTTACTCTGCGCAGAAATCAATGTCATAATAAGTACATGTATGCATATTTTGACCTCAAGTTTACAGCATTATTAAACTTACTTTGCAGAGACTTCGGAAATCTTGCTGTTGATCAGCTCCAGATATTGATCGATGACAGTTTTATTACTCTCGTACACCTAAAGCGCAATAGAACAATTATCATTAATTAAAAGAGAAAAAGATAAGCATTTTTATGACGGTCATGGGTAGGCGATATCTAAACTCTAAAGGGCTGATGATGGAATATAAATGTCAATGTGGCGTTGGTTCTAGCTAAAGTCAAAACTCATCAGCCTCCTTCCAGTAGATCCACTCTCTAAGTCTCAACAAAATCAAAGGTCAATTACAATCTACCTATTCGACTTCCGTGAGTATTTTATCAAAGTGAACGCGATTTTGGATGCATTAAGGAGGGAGCGTTCATGAGCAAGAAACCTGGACCAGGAGAAGCTTTTCTGTTTTGCATACCAGTCGACCGTCATACATAAACCTTCTAACCAAAATCGTAATTACTTACCTTTGGCAGTGAGAATAGGGCGATGAATCCTGTTTAAAATTAAAGAAACATTGCACTTTTAGATTGCAACATTACTTAATTACTTTAGTATTCAAGGAAAAAGATTATGCAGCATAATGATTACACTCACCCAAAATCAAGAGGGTAAGCCCATTAAACCAACCGCCAATGTACGTGAGTAAGTACAAAACGAACCCAAACTTCGCAGAATCTACGAGATCTGTAATTGTAATAAAAGCAACATTTGTGAATGCACCGATTTTTGCAGTTATTCATAAAATTTAAAAGATTTCAATCTAACCTTCGACGAGGAACAAGCGACGGAGCTGGAGGATGGCCGTGTTAGCGTAGTTTATGATGGCATTGCTGAGTTCCTGGGCCTTTTCGCTTGGAATAGAGATGTCCAAGTCCAAGTATTCCCTACAATAACAAACATCGCAAATTATTCATACATCTTAGGAAAATGTTAGCGCGTACAAATTTTTGCAAATAGCGGATGTAAATTATTTTAGCTCACTTGAAAGGATGACCATCTTGAGTTTTCTGAACTGCTTGAAGCACGCTCTTGTAGACTCTGAATGCAAATGTGCCCGAAAGGAGTAGAAGGGAGGTGTAGGCAACAACACTGATGAGAGACATTAGAGTCAAGGCCAAAAGGACGATGAAGATGGAACCAAAAACAGCGCCAGACTTCTGCGGATTTCGCCAATAGACGAGTTCACTCACTGGAAAAAAACAGCCATAATTAGCTTCAATACACATCCGGCACATATAAAACTAATTGCTAATTGATAAAACTCGGCAATTTTCATAGAATAAAGCTTCAAAAGTAGAACGGAAATACCCGGTCCATCATCATAGATAATTTCCGGCTCCGCACCGGCACCAGATTCACGACGATTTTTACGACCCATATGGAAGCCTTTATACTTTTCCAACCTTTGCTACTCAACTACTTTAAGAAGACGGAAAGACGCAAAAGTAGCGAGACGAGACAGAACGCAATGCGAACTCTGCAGCCCGATTTCTTTTGATCTATATGAACGCACTGACAATCGCAATCAAGTAGATATATAGTAAACGAGAAACCTTTCACAAGCTATATGTCTGTGGTCACCTATAACGACCTATCGTTTGTTAGCATTACCACAATTATGATATTAAAATACACACAAAAAACGTAATCTTAGAAATATGGTCCTTGGCCACAAACACACAAATAACTAAAGATATACTAAGTACGGCATGAGATCCTGGCGTTTGCAAACTTGATTGTTGATGGCAAACACAATTACAGTTGCACAGTAACAAGTTTCAAACTACAGAGGGCGAAGTAGAGATAACTCTTCATGAGAGGTGATGCTAACCATATGGGTCAAAGAACAGGAATATGATGCGTGAACGAAAAAATCTATTTTCCTTATCAATCTGCGTGTTCTTCACCTTGCCTTGCCGTTCGGATCTGTGAATGCCTTGTAACTTTCAATAATAAAAAAAAACGAACGACGGAGAAATGTTATGCTTTAGAGAGGGTGGTAATCTTTACCAAAGGATCTAATAATAATACTTACTTACTGTGCATGATATACTTTACACAAAAAAATTATATATGTACTTTTCATGCTTCTTTCCTTTCCTTTCTGCGATGCATTCACAATATGCAAAAAACCTGCTTCAAATTTTCTCCGTCTCTCTCTAACTCCGTTCTGCCAAATAATGTGAAATTTATTACATACAAAAGATTATGATATGACGAGATGATGCATTTGGGATTAAAACAGGGATTGTTGCCCACATCATCATTATCATTTTCACTACTTCCACCGTCATCTTCCTTCAAATTGACGTTGAGTCAGCTTCAACTTTCGTCTGCTTGCTTGCTTGCAGATCTCCCAACAAAACTTGTAGTTTTGCACCAGTTTTTACATCGTCATCTAAACAATGCCTACCTTGCCCAAAAATGACTTTGAACATTCTACAACACATGCCTCCGACTGCATGGCTATGACTATGACTACATGACCATGGGATCAAGTCTGATTCTAATGTGAAACATAATGTTGTAAGACGAAACGAATACAAAACTCTTCATTTTCATTTTTTTATAAAGTTTTCTGTCTCTACCTACCTACCTACCTACAAGTAAAATGATAATGATGATCACATAGTGAATGAGCAGTTGGTGATGTGTACAAATAAGGAAAGGGTATTCCTAAAAAGAAAAGGAAAAAAAAAACCATGCGGACTGTCGATGAGCAAGCAGGCAGGCAAAATGTGAATGGAGTATGATAGGTCTACATTTCATGTTGGATAGTATAATATGCGCCTGAATTATATTTATGTAGTATTTATATTATTAAAGTAATCATCATCATCTTCTCTTCGTTGCTACTTTTTTATCGCCTCAGGACAAGTTCTCCGACGATTGCGGTTCTATATGTGTATTTCATGATGTTAAACTTCTCGCCACAGAACTTCAAGATATCTCTTGAACAGGAAACCTGACTGCCACTGCATAAAATTCAATTGAAGAAGGTATCATGTATGTTCGTTTCGAAGCAAGTTTGTACTTAGGTGGCCTTTTCGGCTGCCATTGGGTATCTCAACTTTATAAAAGATCGCATTTCGCGGTCGGACAAAATATATGTAAGTTGGAGACAGGACAGAGTGAAAGACGAGAAATGTGTCTAGTTGTACTTATCATGAGGAGTTTAGCATAAGTATGCAAGAGTGATTTTCTCATTACAATAAAAAGTTGAGTTTCAAGCTCCTCCACAAAAACTCTAACAAGGCAGTCAATTCCAGAAAAGTATATTCAAAAAAAAAGTTTTTGCATAAACTTTGTCGATTTAGAACAAATCCTTATCTTTATTGGCATTTCCTTCCAGCACTCGATTCACTCGAGTAGCAAACGATGATATGACTTGACTGAACTGTGAGTTGAAGGTATTACTTCAAATGCAGCAAGTGTGACTGAACAAAACATGAGTATATGTGAGAATCATTCATATCTTGTCCACTGCTGCCTATGGAAAAGCTGAATAGACATTAATCGTGAATCATGGAGCTATTGAGGCATGTCAAGTCCGTAATCATTATGCCTCTCTTCTTCATACTTTTCCCATTCGATTACCCCGGTTTGTTCGGGAATATCGGAAACAGCAATTACACTTGTGATATGTGAATTGCATGCAGCAGAGTCAGTCTAACCATTCCACTATTCGTCCTCTCCTGTCATAGTGTAAAAAGGGAATGACATGCCTACACTAATATAACTACTGACAAAATGAAGAATACAAATCGAAGCAATTCGCCGTATCCCCTGACAAGACCAAGAAAAAGAAGTAACATGAAAGCATCAAAACTATAGCAAACGAGCGAAGGAATAAGCAATGCAGTATTTCCATCATTCCATCATGAAACATTTTTTTTTGAAAGAGTGAGGGAATTTCTTCTTGAATAAATACATTTACGAACGGAAATTCAATTTGAATAAGAAGCGTGTGATAGGATAATCTTGCTACTAAAATTTATCTGGTATATATTGGAATCTACGAGCATTAAGCTGTTCGAAGAAGCCGGTGGCATGCCATGTGAATACCTACCTACACATGCATGGCTCACCGTGATCTAAAAATGAACCTAAATCAGAGAAACTATTTTGAGCCTAAGCCTTTGTCCTCCATTTCACTTCTTATGCTCCGCCATGAACTGCACCCGGCTCCGTGCCGTAAAATTATGAGACGGAGCAGTTTGTTCATTCGGTTCGTGTGCCTAAAATGCCGATTCCCATGCCCAACCGATCATGTTTTCACAGCCTTCACATTCAAGCAGAATCCAAATTCGAGAAAAAAACTATAGCATGCTTTGTAGAAATGTAGTCATTGTAATAAAAATTCGGAATACGCTGGAATAAAATTCCTGTGTACGCAATCGTATGAAATAATCGACAAAGTCGGTACAATTCAAGAACAACCAATTTATGTCAGACATACATCTACTTAATTACTATTAAGAATTCGAAACCATTAGAGAATTCAACGTGGTCATTCCTCAAGGCCATATTATAATTAATATGACGGTTGGAAGTTCAAACTCAAATGTTAATTACATAAATTTAATTATTTTGTGTGCTCTAAGCCACATCCAATTAGACTTTTAGTTCAACTTGGAAATATGTCTATGAATAAGAACAAGACGAGATCAGATTCGTATAAGAAGTCATATTTCGAACATGACCACAACCACAGCATTAAAATACACATTTAAGCCGAATGACGCATAAAAAAATTCAAAGTCATTGAATTATTCATCAACACGCGTCATCATTTGCAAGCTATAGAATATAAACATTCATAACTATGAATTCTCGTGCTATACAGTTTGCCACTATCCATTTAAAAATCAGTTTGAGACACCTTGAATGAACTACATATTCCCAACACCCATGCCTTAAGCATAAAACATCGATTTCACGAACAAACTGGATATTTTCAGGGTGCTTTCACCGTAACACAAATGAAGCATCGAGTAATCTATTCTATTTCAAATATTTGTTTAAAAAAATATTTGTATTATTAAAGAGGAACTTACAGCTTTCTTTGGTTATCAACGACCCAGCCATGTTTGCTTTCAATGATCTATATAGGTATTTGTTAACACACTTTTACAACCACGTTCCACTACTATTCTTTAACCAAACGTAGTGATCGCTCGCCAGGTGATGATGAGGTCGTTTCGGACAACTACTGCAATAATTAATTATTGTCCCACAAAAAATCCAGATCTAGTGAGTCTTCTTTTTATTTGGAACTGGTTAAACAGAGTTTCACTTTTTGGACAATAATACTGTACTCTACAGGCACATTGCAAATACGTACTTTGTGCAAATAAGTGTCGATGGAAGAATTTGAACCACTTCTCACAGTAGGACAGCCCAAAGGGAAAAGAACCAAGAAGTGTTTTATCACATGCAGAAAATCTGTACTAAAAGTACATTTGTACTTTTACCATATAAAAAATACATGTATGAGCATCTCCAAAACAGAGAAAACTCCGATTTCGGGATTCACGTTCGTCCCTCCGTCGTTCTACGTAGAAAAAGGGAGAGTAGAGAAAATATATAATGTCGATGATAGGACGCTAATATAGCACTACACCACCAGTTCCGTTAAGTTCCGATGTATATAGGAAGAAAAAATTACGTATTTTTTTTATATTACATCAGCAGCATGAGTAAAAGAACACTTTTTTTAGCAACCAGTGGTGAAAATGCAATGTTGGTTGGTGGTGCTAGCTCTGGCTGCTAATATATGTGGAAATTGGAAACGCTTTGCTTTGTAGCTTGGTTTAAAAGAAAACTACCCAGCAACAGAGGCGGTAGCAATGTGAAACGCAAGAGAGGGCTTGGGCACTACTTTATGTACATATACAACAAACACGGGAAGAGAAGTACGAAGGAGGAAATACGTCGTCGTCGGACTTTCAGAACACAATTTTTTCTCTAAACGATATAATAATATAAGAAGCACTCCAACTCCAACATCAACTAGCGCGGTCAGTGAGGTATATATACCTACGTAACGTGTACGTGCTGTTATAATGCTTTGCTAAAAAAAAAGTGTTTCGACTATCTCGGGGTTTTTCTGATGCCAAGAATTCTCTTTTTTGGCAACTTAAACACTATCTCAATGCATCTGAGCTTATTCTGAAAAAAATGTATAACAATTTTTTTTTCGTCCCAGTAGATTGTGAAGCAGTCAACGACAGAATGTAGAAATGTTAAGAGCTGCACAATAATTTACTAGCTGATGGAAAGAAACGTTAAAGATGAGATTTTTCTTGAGATGAGGAGATTAGTATTCTTTTCTTTAAATATTTTTTGTACATTAGATGCAAAGAAAGACTTTTAATGTGTATTGTTATGTTCCACTTACAGCTACGGCACGGAATTCAATAGAGAGGACACGCGAATCCATCCAAAATAAAACTGAATGTCAACTTTTGAAACTGCACTCCTTTTTACAAAAAAAAAGAGATAGCGTCCTGAAAACCGTCCATTCCTACTGATGCAATTCCATCATTTTATATCTATCTACATGTACAAGTTTCTAGCGGGTTAGAACAGTTATCAAAAAGTGGCAAGTATGTATCCACACAATAACTTTCCATAGAACGCAGTTCACTCGTCATAAACGGAATCAGGAGTAAAGACATGAATAGGTATACTAGGAGGGTGTTTTCTTTTCCCTAAAGCTCTGGAACATTATGTTCATACAAGTAAGTTTTAAAGCACGCACTACTGCCAACAGAAATGCAATAAACCAAGAAATACTGAACTGGAGAAACAAGGTTTAGCTTTCTAGGAAATACGTACGTTGGAAGGGAAGGGCCATGGCTTGTTCAATTTACAAAGAAAAAGCGAAGCCAAGAGGACACTTTCTTTGTGAATTTTTTATTACTCCAGATACACAACAATCCAATCTCTAGATTTTCCTTTGAAGCAGGACAAACTTCTCATCATTACAACCAAACAAATCAGCGTGACTGACTGGAAAATGATTTGTTTAGTTAAGGGAGCGAAGCAGAAGCAGGTACAAAAATACCGTTCAAGTCACGAATCATTTGCTATGAAAGAAAGGGTTACTTAAGGTTGAGTGCAGACCCTGCCCTATCGCTGGTCATTCATCCAGCAAAATTTAATTTACGTTGCTTTCTCCATGTAAAAACTGCATATTTTCATGTAAAACCTAATCATGCAGTCAGTCAGCATCATATTTGCTAGAATAATTTAATATTCCAGTAGGATTCAGAAAACATACCAGAAAATGAAAACATATACATACATTTAAGTTGGCCTCATGTATGTTGATTAAAAGCTCTAGAGAGCTTGGTAACTTCATTTCATGAATAGTAATATAATATACATAATAGGGTGAAAGCAGGACACGGGGAAAATTCTGGAGCGCAGCTTACTTATTCGTTGAAAGTTAATGTACAGTACAAGTTTACCTTATTATTATTATAAAAGCCATCTACCTAATTATTAAACACGGCCAGTTCAGAGAGAGAAAGGCATAGGCATGGTTTTTTCTTCCCTCCCTTTTGGAAGGGGAACAACAAAATGTAATGACAATAATACCTACCAAGTCAAATGTATGGAGTGTGGGCTTGGAGAAGTTTGGTTGAAAAAAAAGATCGATATGAAAGAAAGGTTTTATTCTAGAAGATAAAACTACGTCCTAGCAGAGAAAAGGACGTAGGCATACGATACGTACCCACTAGTATTACTCTTTCTTTCCCCTTGCCAAAACCATACCCACATTGGTATAGATCAAGAAATTACCAGTTATAAGTAGAGCTAGCAACTACATACACTTCAGTCGAATGTGTACTTAATATTGTGCCCTATCTATTACCCTCTTTATAAAGCTTCTAAGACGCTGAACTGGAAAACATAACAACCGCCAAGTGAAATATAGTCTGCCTTTCATCAAACAAAAAAAACTATATAGGTACGTGCGTCTGTTTTAAACATTATTCCCGATTCAGCTCAGCTTTTTCTATCAAACAAGAGCCTCTCATGAAACACAAGAGGCTGGCCAAGCTCAAGCTTAATGCTTTCACCCCTCCTCCGAGAAAGCAGCTCCGATCAGGAGAATAATATGGACATGCTACGTGCTGGAAAGTTCAACGCTCTCTATCCATGTTTACAATGTTCGTTTTCTAAAACTGGAGCTGTACTGTCATACAAAAATAAACATAGATACCTATACCCGAACCATGCTGACACGTGCATCTCCCATTCCCGCTTCTTCCCATTATGACATTTAACCATTTCAATAACTAACAACAAAAGAGGCATGAAAACAATGCACAAAAAAGGGGAAAATTATTAGCATGCCCTTTCCTTTCAAAGATTTAACGATTTAAGTGGAGCCGTAAAACGCCATTATTCGCTTACGTGCATTTCTTTTGCATGCACACTAATGGAGCATTCCAACTTTTTAATTACGAATGTAATCGAGGCGAACGACGGGGAGAAAAGTTTTTATGAGACCCTCTCATTTTCCTGGGATGTAAGAAAAACTTGAAACGGACTTTTTGATGAGCCATCATATCCAAACCATTTTCTTATGCTCTTCACATTTCACGAATAAAGTTTCCCTCGTTTCAAAGTTTATTACGGGAAAGTTCACGTTTACTTTTGAAGCTTTGTTCTGCAACTCTTATGATTTTTGTATGACTGATTCTGCTTACCTGTCGGATGAAGCTTCGAGGGATCGAACCATGTTCCTGGAAAGAAATAATAATACCATATTATAGTAAAAGCATTACAATAATTAATTAATTAGGCATGACCACTGTGGCAGGTGCAAATTTTTAGCTGATATTGAGACGAATAATTCAATATAACCACACAACTTTGGCATCATATGATAAATTACATTACAAGCAAAGGAGTTAAGCCAAAAATAATTGTATTTACGTGGATCCACAACTCCAGATATACATGGGGCTTTGTCCACCTTTTCCAAGAGATCTGAAGCTCCCAAGTCGCTGTAGGGGCTGTTGGAGCCATTCGAGCTTTTTGTTTCGTGTTCGGCAGCCATTTTACCTTATTTATATGTTCCGAGCGAATGGAAGAAAGCTGTAATAAAATTAAATTGAGTTTCAATCGAAAAAACTTCCCTACTCCTTCCTGTTCCTATAAATAACAACAAGTTGTCCCTAAAATTGCAATTGACTCATTGAGCTCGAGAAGTAAATTGTGAATGGTACTAAGTTATCAGTTTCCACAGTGCTGCACAATTCTAATTTAAAAATTGTTCTAGTTCTAGCAGCTTCCGTCACATGCAAACACAAACTACATGACAAGACGACCACGTGCACGCTCAAATCTTTAATATGGAACTGACTGGTGAGTAGTTATAAACGCTTATATGATGTACGTAAATATGATGGACCACTCGACATTTGGAAAGCCGGCAAATAAAAATGCACATTTTCCCTTGACCTCTTCGATTAAAGTTTAGTAGTGCTTGACTGACTCTTTGCAGATTAGAACTACAAGTCAAGTACATGAACTGAACACAAAAATAGAATGGTCAGCAAGAGAGCGAATTTATGACATGACATGTATTGCCCACATGCACAAAAGCGTCAGCGTCACACTCACCCGTAGAAAGTTTATCTTTGGATTATATAATTATCTTAACAAATTCAATTTTAAAAGTCATTCATGATCTTTAGTTCAACCCTATTTTTCCAGTATATTATGCACAGAAGTAAAGGTTATTCTACTCTGTCATGAAGTACTTAATGTAAAAGTGACAATTCTGAACAAAAAATAATGAATCGTAATCGACATACCCAATCTAATATAAGTAGTGGAAGAACCCCAGCACAAAATTGCAATTTTTGCAAGGTTCCAGTTGATTTACTTCACCAGCAAATATGTTCACAGCTCAAAGCTTACAAAGATGTAAAGAACTGTTCAATTTCAACGTTTAAAGTCGAACAGGTCCGTTTCATTAGGCCAAGCTCATCTTGATTACAATATATCCATGAAAAATTCACTAGAGAAAAACTGTATGATTTCTTATTATTGCAATATCCTTTCAGTTAGTCAACACTTACTACTACAAGAAAAGAATCGCTATAAATGTGGCTACTACATTATCAGGATGAATACAACAGCACTTCGAATAATAAAGAGTAAGAAAAAAACGCTGCAACTCGAGACAACTCTACTCCATTCAAGTGAGAGATATGGTTACGTTATAAGGTAGTAAGTAACCACAAAAAATCGCTAAAGTTTTTGCTAGAATTTACTTAATACCCTGCCAGTCATCACGAGACCAAGCAAGTTACATTAAACTGGTTATCAATGTCGCAATACCTTGCTTTTTCCCAACAATAACTCAAACGTATTTGAATTTTCCTACAGAACAATAGCCATGCATTGGTCAAGAATGAACCAAGAACATTATAGCAAGGCATGTGTGTATAAGAAGGTGGTTAGTTTAATAAAGACCAACAATTTGCAACCATGCCTTATCTGATGACTACAGATTTCGGGTAATATTATGTAATTGAGAATTGAGACGAAAGCTATATGCCTAAATATAGAAGATTTCGGTTGAGATTCAGATGACAAAAACTTGCATGAGTAGTACAAGTACAATACACGTAAATAATTTTTTAAAAGAAAAGGAAAAAATGCACGAACTACATTGGAAGATGTATATCTTTCACGCGTTTCTCAAGGAATTTTTTTTAAAAATTCTGCATTGCTTACGTTGAACAATGGCACGTTTCCCGTTCATGACACATACGTATGCAACAAACAAACAAACCGGCTGGAATACTGTCATCATTTTTATGCTGCTACTACTTTTGTTTCATGGATAGAAAATTATGTAGCTACTGTGTCCGTGGTCCATTCATTTTTATGATCTCAAGGTCAATGCTAAGCCTATTAAGTTACAAACTACGATGATGAAGCATGACCATGACTCATATTACGTTTTCCAATAGCATTCTTATAAACCATAAACATTATTCACGAAAACATAATAAGTAAAATATTATCAGCAAAAAACATTGCTATGCACAATACTTGAGCATTAAAAACGAAACCGAATCGCAACATAACTGAAAGGAACATTCCAGTGAGACAGGATATTATTATTACTTCTTACTGGTCATTTAAATATTAAATTAACTTTAAACCCTGATGTCAATGTCGTTCTTGTTCTACATTCCAACGGACATGGATAACTCATTTAACATATTATTATGATTCTCTCATATAAGTTATATGATATAACATCTTTAACTCTATAGGGATTTTTTAAAAATTAATTAGCGAAAGTGCAGAAAAATTCACTTTTCTATTAGTAAAATTTTTGCACACATTCCAAATATCTACGAGCGACTAGCGAGGTGAACAAAATTCGTCATCCTTTTTCATTACAAACTGCCCAACTGCAGAATTGTAACCGTATCGTTTAATTAAATTATCAATGATAATTTATCATTTCATACGAAAAATACTTGCTGTTTTCTCTAACAAGTCAAAATTAGAAGCAGATGATGTATTCGTACATAGCGGAATTCGCAAGATGATAACACTTAACATAAGATGTACTTATTCAACAAGCTTCCTTTCTGTCATCTAACCGCAGAGACTTTACATACAAAGTGAAAAATAATAATTTTTGGAGTTGGAAATACCTACATGCTTACTAGGGAAGCTCATGAACTGATAGGCGAACTACGACAAGTGAGACATCAAGTCTGGGGTAATTCGTAGCGTAGATTACGAATCCGGTGTCATCTAACCGTCAATGGCATTCCCTGAATTGATTTTTTAACTCAATGTCAATCTACATACAAGCC